>UZAN01053517.1:3029-16449 GCA_900618425.1 Echinostoma caproni
TGATCATTCGTTTTGTCGTTCCCATCCGTCAACACGCTTCTCATTTCGACACCTACCCTCTCACATTAACATTTATAAAAATTTCCCCGGTACCCTACCTGACCCCACTACTTACCAAGAAGGAACAGGTATCAAAAGAACTACGTCAAATGTTTTGTACATGAAACGTATATCACCAACATTCTATACCTTTCGTTTTTATTATTTTTATGTCATTCTGCGTGACGAACAGTGTACATTTTTAACTGAAATGTAAGCATATATGCTTACGCAAGTTACACAAGTATAAAAAAATACAAATACAAATTAGGTCCCAAATTGGCTTCTCTCAGACTTCCAAATACGACGCGTATAGAATAAATGGAGGAATCACAATAGAATCACAATACGTAATAAGTAATGGTCGCATACCATCACCCATTTGAATGATGGGTCTATATTTCGTCGAAGAGAACCTCGCAGGTACGGTACAGTTAGAGGTCGCAACGCATTTTCGTTGAGTGTTCGTGTTGCTCAGGTTTTACTACAACCGTATTGCATTGCCTCTGCTGTGTATGATCACCCGAATTCCGAAAGGTGACATAAGATCCGCGGGGAGGGCAGAAGCCGTGATCACATTATCGTGCAATCACAACCGTGAATATAACAAACCAATAGTAGTCATATTGGACCGCGTCCCTTTTGTTTTTTACCAGCTCTAACCGAGACTGATTGATAAAGATGTGCATGATAATCCAATGAAACGGTAGGGAGTCTAGGACCGAACTGTTCCTCTGTTTTGTGCGCATTACAGCATCAGTTGACGAATTGGTAAGCTATCGCCGTCAATCGCTTTGTTTGTTTTAGTTCATCATGTGTAGAACGCTTTACAGGAGAGGGGGGGATTGAAAAAGCGAATTTTCTACGTGAGTTTCTTACTAGACCGTGTCTGCCACTCAGATGGACGCAGCTCGGCAGTCGACAGAAATCGGAAATTTCCAAAACAGTGGTAAAGTGAACGTGAGAACTGGGAAACCAGAAGACACTGGACAACTGTTTCGGCCTGATCGAATCTCATCAGCAGTGCGTTTCCATTGACTCAACCAAGTCATAACCCCGGAGGGTGGTGCTGAGATGAGCGAGGTCTGCGGCCTGTAACAAACTCGCAATGATGAGGTGTACTATATCGAGTAAATGTAAAATGTAAAACTGTCTGATCAACTGCCCTGTGATCGAGTGGGTAGCATGCTTGCGTTCTGACTGTGAGGTCCCTGGTCCGATCCCCAGTTGGGTCGATGGATTCGCACTGTGCTGATGAGACCCAACCAGATCGAAACAGTTGTGCAGTGTTTACTGGCTTTTCAGCTCACGCTTAATTTCCTAAATATACACGACAAACATCTCATTTGAAATTGAACCAAATCCACCGTCACTCATTTGAAACAAGTAGTAAGAAAAGCAAGTTTGTTTGGGCCATAGCTCACGACTCGTGAGATTTGGTTTCCAGTTGTAAGTGATGAGTTTTGCATTTGTACTATGCAACAGTGATCTGAAAACGTTACAGTTTTCTAGATTTTATATTACCTCTAATTTTGCTTTCCTAATTTGGCAACTGAGTTTATATTCTAACGGCGGCCTCGCAAGTGGTTAATGTTTCACATATTGGAATGAAAATGCATCAGCATCTCCATAGGCATCTAGACAATATGTATTCGGTTAAACTGTGAGTTCCACCTGTTGCTTTAATGAGACCGTGTTAGAACTCAGAATTGTCGTGCTTTGTGTAATTAACCGTTTACATATCGATTCAGATTTGACTATAACATATACGAGATGAACCTCTTGTCCAAACAAGTTTTGGACCATTTTCCGCCGTCCTATATTAGACAACATACATCTACAAGCCCTTATTACCCTGGAAAGTCACATAGCCGATTCTTTAAGTGGACTATACCAAAAATTGTTTGCAGATACCGTGTTTCATTAAGAGTGGGAAAATGGTGTCATTTCACCAATTTACAAAGATGAATGCCGTAGTGACCCAGCCAACTTCCGATCCGTCCCTCTCCTTCCACTGTTGTCCAAAATCATGGAATTCATTGTTGCAGATTCTGTAATGGATCATCTGGAGAATAATGGCTTACTATCCCCAGCCCAGCACGGGTTTCGAAAAAAATCGTTCAGGTGCAACTAACTTGATTTTGGCTCGGGACGATGGAACTCATGCTGTAGACCAAGGCAAATGGATAGATGTTATTTACCTGGACCCCTCTAAAGCATTCGATAGAGTAAATCGTCAAATACTGATAGGGAAGCTGTATAACTATGGAATCCGTGGACTCGTACTTGGCTGGATCGAGGAGTTTCTTCGCCTGCGTACCATGTCAGTTCGTGTTTCCGATTCACTTTCTGATCCAACAGACGTCATCCGTGAGGTTTCCCAGGGATCTGCAGTAGACCCACTTCTTTTCTTTGCCTTTATAAATGATCTTCCAGACATCCTCGGACCACAAACTGTGCTGTTTGCAGACGATACCAAAATATGGAGGACAATAACAAAACCAGATGATTCAGTTGATCTTCACAACGTCATTGACGAAGCCCACAGATGCTCTGTTTCCAATGACATGGAATTCAACGTTACCAAATGTAAAGCCTTATAAGTACGTCACAATGGTAGTTTTTCCTACACTCTGGGATACGAAACTCTGCTTCATGCTTCATCCGAGAAAGATCTGGGAATATTCATTCGCGCAGACTTGATTTCCTCCACAAACTGTTCCAGGGCATCGTCCATGGCGGTAAAATAGATTGAACTGCTTAAACGTGTTTTTGGATCACTTGATCCGGCTTTTTTCACGTCTGTTATCCACATATATCCGTCCATACATCGAGTGCTCAATTCAGGCCTGGAACCCGTGGCTGCGGTGAGATCGGAAGGCACTCGAACATCCGCAGCGAACGGTTACCAAAAGTCTACAGTCCAAGACCTATGGCGAAAAATTACAGCTACTGGAGCTTTAGTTGTTTCGATATCGTCAAATCAGAGGCGATATGATCTTACTGTATCGGATTTTCCAACAGCCCAACCATCCATGTAAATCTCTTTTGGTTCTATCANCCAATGTCCATCTCAGAGGGCATCCACTGAATTTCGCACTCCAAAAAAGCCTCCTCGACTGCAGTAAGAGTGTGCAACACATGAAACTGTCTACCAACTCACGTGCTCTGTGCACCATCATTAGTTTCTTTCAAGTGTCAGCTTGATGATGCTCTGGCAAACATTATGTGTTAGCAGCCAGCCACATAGAATATTCTCCTGTACTCGTCCAAAACATTGCATTACTATTTTACTTTCATAGACTAACTGTAATCTTGTGAATCGTGTTCCGAACCAAAGTGGTAACACCCTGTTGGATTTGATAAGCGATGTCTTTGTAAGTTTTTTCCCATAACAGAAATTTGAATTTGGTTACGCCAGGGCTTTGCAACCAAGGCCGAAGTGAAAAGAATAGCGCCGTGAAAGGTACTTGTCCAATGTGGGCACGTTTGCTGTCTGAGTGGTAGGCATCGTGTTACAATTGTACATTCATGTGCATCCCTATTTCGGTTCCGAGATTGTCTCAGTCTTGACATGTCCACAGAGCACGCTCGACAGTTTCATTTCAGATAACCGGAGTTGAACTGGTAAATCTGTCGTACCTATAACGGACAGTCCATCGCCGCCACCATCACGTTTCATTTGTCACTACTCTGAACGGACTGACGCTTTTCGAACCCGTCAGATAATTCTATCAACAAACAACAGGATTGCATCACGGATATTTGGAATAAGTGTGTGCAATACCTGTCACGTTTAGCAGTTGGCGTAAACTGCTTGAAAAAGGTGAAATGTTACTCTTTGTTAGCCATTTAACCTCTAACCCCGTAAATACTGCTCAAATCTTGAATGTGCTCAGCCGGTTTGCCATGAAAAGCCATTAACACCTCAAAACCATATGGAACCAGGCGTAAAATACTATTTTAGCTACAATATGCTGATGCTGTTCGCCACATCGGTTTGAGATGGGCAATCTTCCGTCCGGTTCTACTGTTAACCTCACCTATCGACCAGCTCTGCTTCCCTCATTAGATAGTCCAGCCATCACCTTGTGTGGCTTGATTGAATGACATCTAGTTGTTTACT
The DNA here is from genome assembly GCA_900618425.1 of Echinostoma caproni. NCBI lineage: Eukaryota > Metazoa > Platyhelminthes > Trematoda > Plagiorchiida > Echinostomatidae > Echinostoma > Echinostoma caproni. The sequence goes on from UZAN01053517.1 coordinate 7,195, forward strand.
GAAGCCTGTAATTGTTCAAATTACCAATATTGAGAGGTCCTACTCACATTTGTGAGTAGTATGTTTGAACTGCGCAAAAGGATATGATTAGCGGTTTCTCACAGCGGTCAAAAGGTAACAAGACCGCTTAGAGTGAATGTCTGTGTTGAAAAAGGGTGACTATGATCCGTTCCATTCATTATCCTTTGCGCTTTAGGGAATTTTGATGACCTCTTTTGAAGGAGACGTCTTGTTGTTTATATACCATATTATCCATACCCTTGTTGTGGTTCTTAATAAACAAATCTCCTCAAGATGGCGCTGGTCTTTTGAAGACATAGCTGTTCTCATATCAAATGGTTAATGATAGTTCTGATTATTGATGCAGTGAATACAACTCTACTGAATAATTTGTCCAGAAAACATTGAGAGCATGCTTTCAAATGATATTATTCACTGTCTAAAGTTCCAAAGTGTTGTTGAGTGACTGCTAGAAGATAATGATAGCCAATATCGATGTCGGCTTTTTCACTTTGTCCTTTTCCTATGAAGGAAGGTTGTGTAGTTTTCTCAGACTTATTCTGTTTATATCCTGAGCCAGTTGAATGTGACCAAAGCGATTGCGATGAAACCGTGTGCGTTTAGAAACTGAAAAGCAAATAAAATAAGACAGTCTCATTTTAATTGTATGCGGCTGAAAACTTAACACAAAGACACTTACACCAGTTGTTACATCATCCAAACGGTAACATGCTGTGCCAAGTTACTCAAATGTAGTGATTGAAAACTCCTTTGCTGTCCTAGGTGTAATGAATTACTAATTTCGGGTACTTTGATTGTCGAGAAACGATTTATAATATTGTTCAGGTTTCTGGCACTCCTCTGGTTAGAAAATTAAACAGAGTACTTTAAACAATAACATGGTAATAACCCGTATTCTATTATTATGAAACAGAAGTACAATCAGTGGTCAATATTGAGCCAACNNAGCCAACGCTAAATCCGAGGTTATTATAGTAAACGGGGAATGTGTCGGTTATGGAGCAAGTACGACTAGGCAATTGGTTGACAATACACAATAGTCGAGCATTCTAGAAAACGTTTAACACACTAAACGATTGCCGGATTGTCTTGGACTAAAAAACAGTTCATTTTAAAGGCTGTTCAGACGTCTCAGGCACTTTTGATTGCATTCAAATGAATTGGAATTTCAAGATAGATTTGATTATTGTGCGACGGAAATGGTTGTGATAACCAACAAAGAGCACTGGACAGCTGTTTCGTCCTGTTTGGGACTCATCAGCAGTGCGTGCTTTTTGTGTCCCTGTCAGGACTCAAACCGCGAACATTCAGTTCGGCACTTGAAACCCTTACCCTTGGGCTACACGGTCGATGGTTACCACCTTGTGCGAATGGCTCAATCAATTTAGATGGTGAATGTTTGGATTAGCCCATTCGCTTTTTCACAGGCACCAGGCACTGTTGATGATGTTCAATGTGGGTTTCACTCCTTGGGAGATCGTTAATTCCCCACCGTTTGTTTGCATTTTTGTGCGATGGAAATGGTTGTGATAACCAACAAGGAGCACTGAACAGCTGTTTCGTCCTGTTTGGCACTCGTCATCAGTGCGTACTTTTTGTGTCGAACATGGTCAACAGTGCCTGGTGCCTGTGAAAAACCGAATGGACTATTCCAAAGATTCACCATCTAAGTAGGTTTGATTACTCCACTCATGGTAGGGATTTCTTTGCATCAACCAGAAGATTCCAGGGTTTCTTTGGCTACATGATCAACTTCATCCATCGCGAAGCAAAAGAAAAGTTCACAGTGAAGCTCTGAAACACTGTGAGCCATTTTATCTGGTCATTTTTCAATGAAAGTCACAAATTCAATAAAGAGCTCAATCTGAGAGCTTGCCCATACGGGGAACGCAAACATAGTACTCAATTAACCACTTGGCTACCGACTAAACCCTTGTTTACCAATACAGTATAGCTAATCAATCCACCTTGACCGGTTTCTTCAAAATATTTATCCTCAATCATCCGAGCTCCCACCAGACAAACGGAATCAATTCCAATAGTGACAGGTTTTGTACTGAGTACACTTGTCTAGCGAAAACATAAACAATACATGCATCTAATGCATTGGTAAGCATGTGCAACACAGCTTCGAACATGCAACATCACGACGGAAAGAAGTGTATTCGGACACGAATAACAACCTTAGAAGTGTCTTTGGCCAATCGACCGGGATCTGTTTATAGATAAAAGTGTACTCAAGCATTAGAAGCAAAAGCTGAAAAAAAGAAAATATATTTTTCACAAAATTGTGAAGTCGTGTGTTCGCTGAGCTTGGCGTTTAGATCGCAAACGTTTCATCACCAGCCGAGGTGACATCGTCCGTGCGCACGGACGATGTCACCTCGGCTGTAGATGAAACGTTTGCGATCTAAACGCCAAGCTCGGCGAACACAAGACCCCACAAACCATCAACCTGAGCTAAAAACCGCACCCATATTTTCACAAAATATGTGGCTTCTGGTTTCATCTGTACCGAATAAAATTAGAACTTTACATTTATGCACATGACAAAAATGCATTCTACCGGAGTGGAGCTTACAAACTAGACTGAAGTGACGATTCGCAGTATTCAACTGGGAAATGTAGCCTAGCACTTCAGAAAATGCAATCCTTGACTTTTTCATTGGAAGGTAATAAAAACTCCGGTGTAGCGAAAGAAAAAAAGCCGCAAAATCATAACGAAATTCTGTCGGTGAACTAAAGATTGCAGGTTCTTCATTTGCCCATTTGTATATTTTGATCAAGCATGGAGATGTATATCAATTTAATCTCACCCGTCTACTTTGCTACAATATGCTGATCGTTTTTCTGTGGTTATCCTTGCGTTTACATCCTCTCATTTAACCACCAAAATATATATTTAAAATAAAACATTTAAAAGACTAATTCTACTCGATGTCACATCTGAGCCGGTTAACGTACTCATAAAAATCCACTTTTTAAGTTTATTTACTTTCTTTATCGAATTTATGACCACCGTGATGCATTGTGGTGTATTTTGCATAAATTTTGCAAACACTGGAGCTTACATTTTAGTTAAAATCTATACAACTCAACCGTCACGTAGGGAATAGGTAACGGACACAGTGTTCTTATTTAGCATAGGACCACTTCAAAGTCAAAGGTGAAGACAAAGTTCAGTTGTTTCCGTCTCCTTTGGTTTGTATGCAAATGCTCAAATTAGGGGATAGTAGAATTTCGATAAACGTATATACGAGTTGGCACATAGGACACGAAAAACGAATCATTGTAAACAAGCAATACAGTTCCCGTTTGAGTTGTATTCGATTTCACGATGGAGCCGTTCTTAAGATAACATTCCGGATTCCGTTCTTATAGGTTTTTTTCATGTATTGTTTTAAACAGGATTGCCAACATGTAATTCCGATGAAAATACTTGTGATGACAGACAAAGAGCCCTGGACAGCTGTTTCGGACAGTTGTTCGGGACTCGTCAGCAGTGCGTACATTTTGTGTCCCTGTCAGTGCTCGAACCGTCAACATTTGGGACTTCAAACCATTACCCCAGAGCTACATGGCAGACAACTTGCCAAGACGACTGAAGCTTTACTCAGGTTTTAGCATCGTGTTGTTTATTTTAACCATGTTTCGTTCATATTTTCGAAGGCGTTTCCAAGCCTGCACAACAGCACAACCAAGGGGGGACAAACGATGCCGGTGGTGACAATACGGGATCCAATAATTTTGCAGAACATTAAGTGTACGTCATTTATTTCCTCCGTGAACTGCATATACCTTATTCAATTAAACTTTACTGGCCTGCCACTTTATAGGTCCGAAATGGTAAACGCAGATAGGGGTTACAAGGCATCCTGATCGAAAGCATCGAGCACCAGGTCCATACCGTGGCATGGAGTAATGGTTACAAGCTTACCTAATAAAAAATTGCATATTTCTAACAGCACGCAGTTGTTTTGCGTAAGAAACAAAAGCGACGGAAAATTAATGACGCAGTTGTAATAGCACTTACTGTTGCCGAGGATTTCTCCATTGGTACGGGTTTCAAATAATCGACGTTGGGAATTTCCTGTGTATCACCCCGAGCTAGAAACAAATTTCCCCGAAGAAAATTAAATTACTAACAATCCATGCTCATTGCAGAAAATAGCAGTGGTTGTCCGCACACTGAAGGAAAGAACACTTTCAAGTTTCAGTATTGATTTATTTTTCCGTACCCATAATAGTGAATAACTGTTTCTTATTTTGCATTCACTTTCGCAGTGACTCACTCACGCACTCACCTGTTTCCCAGTTCATGTTGCAGCCCTCTTTCTTACAACAGGCCTGTCTCCCACCCGAACCGGATAATATGTTGTCATACGGGGTACACTGACGACTGCAATAACGATTCGTAGTGTTCAGAATGCCATCCTTATAATATTCTTGAATCTGAGTGGGATAAACAGAGAGGAGTGGATCAAGTTTTAATATCTACTATCGACTTCATTGATGTGGTGAAATGTGTATGCGTATGCGATCGTTTTCTGCTAATTGTGGGTCACGCATATGTCCCGACGGATATATTACGTTTCAGTGCAAATTGTTCATGANATGATGGATTGTCGAAAAACCACAAGAAATGATATACACATCCTCCCTAGATGGTTTATAATGAGCTTTGAATGTTTGCGCTAGCCTAAGTGCATCTAGTGACTATCCGCTCGTAAGGATTGCGGACCTGCGATATTCTCAGATCAAAAATCTATTCGTGTTTATTACGTGGCTAGCAGACGACATTCTATAAAACTCTGGAGCCAGCTGTGTCGTTGCTAATAACAAATTGTTCGACACCAATAATCCAAACTGTTCTCAGCGCATCCATGAATAGGGATCCAGTTAAGCCTGACGTGAGGTCTATCACTAGAGCAATAACTGCGTCAACTGTTCAATATAAAACAAATCATCTTGCGCAGCGTCAGAACAACGTTTCGATCAATCGAATGAATTTTCCCTTCTTCACTCTTTGGCGGGGGGATGGGGAACGGCCAGAGAGAAAACATCGTTACGCCTGCCTGATCTTTATCCATTTTGTTTATGGACAACACAACGTCCTCTGAGTATCCTTACCACAATCCATATCATTCAACAAAAAAACATATTACGGTATCCAGTGTAGGCGTTTGGTCAAACGCACGCCAGATAAGGACAATAGTACGGTGGGAACGACTTACACATCGAGAATCGGATGAATCCTCTAGTATATCAGAGAGTTTAATCCCTTCGTAACTCAGATGTAAGTTGAATTGATCTGAGGATTTGCATAACAAACAGTCTCCGAAATCGTCGGTATCGTCGGGGAGGGGGAGTGTCTGGGGTTAAGACTCGTCAACCTTCTCTTGCACCTCTCGAAATGCTCCCATACGACCAAGAGTACCAAATGGCCTATGCTGAGGAAGTCCTACTCACTGCCCCCTCGTGGCAGAGGTGCTTTTCCACCGAAGTGAGAGGACGAAAAGCCGACATCCAGGGCTATAACCGGGTTGGTGGACCACTGACAGTTCACCCATGGGAGTCGGTCAAAAACTCTGATTCCAAACCAACCATGAGGAGGCGTACAAACCACACTCGCACCTTTCCGGTTGTGGCAATGGTCACCGGCTCTAATTGAGCATCTTGGACGTTTGACCCCGTCTAAAAGGTGTATGGTCCGATGAAGTGAATATCGGCTCCCAATGGACTGCGGGTTTCACACACCGCCTTGCTGCCTTGTGGGTCAGGCTTTGGTTAGCCGAAATCTCCGGTCCTGGAGTCATCTGCCGTGGCCTGGACAACCTGGCGGTATTCAGCCCACAAGCGAATCATGGAAAGTTCTGTTTTATAAAGATTATTGCGCCATGATTTGTTTGTTTGGCACACAGTCTGAACTCAGACGTGTGTGAAATACATATAACAAACAGCTATACACGATTAAGGAAATTTACATTCCCGTGGAATTCGAACGTGAATCCGATGAACACCATTTTGCGGTGCAAACTGTTCCAATTCGTCAGCAAACTATATAGAGAACGAGTGATCACGTTCTTGCATCGTTTAAAGGTAATAAATATTGTTTTTTTCTCCCAGAAACCTGATGGAATAGCACCGTAATTTAAACTTACCACACGACTGATGTGACTGCCGACCAAACTGCAACCCATACCCCAAATTGAATAACGTCAACCTCTACACATTTATTCCTAAAGAATCAAGCGACCCCCTGAATGTGTCTGTGTCCGGCAGATCGAAACACGGATGCAACTCTAATTTGGAGTAAGTTCTAACCCCATCTAAACAAACATTTGACTAACTCATCAACCTTTGTAGTACTGGGGTGTCAGTAACATTCTAAGCAATGAAGGCTGGTTTTAATTTGCTATTGAAATAGGCTGAGTAAGACGCGATGGTGAGAAACTTCTCCTGGACAATGATTCATCGCAACCCTTGAAAAAACCGTAGCTGTTGAGTTAATTTCATCCGTTCATCCTGGTTCTATATCACAAAAATCAGTTTTGTTTTCACTTGATACAATTCCCAGTTTCTCGGGTAGTCTTTTGTGTATAATGGCACTGAATGTTTAGGATCGCTCAACCGCTCAATCCGTTGTGGTTCTTTCCTCGAACTGAATTGCTTCTCATCTATTCATTCATCTATATGTTACATTTTCCCTATGTCGTTTAGTTGGAGATTTCAACGATCCTCACACTGCTTATCAGGGTTTGCCCAATTTTGTTAACTTTCCCACATGTCACCATGCCAACAATGTTCAACGCATTGTTTGTTAGCAAGCTTAACATTTCTTCAGTTCATGAAAATATCCCATTAGCACCTGTGATCACCAATCGATTGGAGCTCAGTGCAAAGTGCTGTGGCGGACATAGCCACTGATGAAATAGATACTTTCCTTCTCGAGTTATCAAAAGATGAAACAATGACCCCACAACTTAACAGCTATCTGGCGAATGCCTTCTTTTTGCATTCTTCTATGTTCCCCGATACCGTATCTTTTCTTCGCACTAAATGAACATCTTTTAGAATATCTCATTTCGTCTTATGGTCATGCTCTCCTATTGAACCCGCGAGCCGATTGATTTTCCCTCGCAAGAAAAACAAAACGGGCCCTCATCATTCAATCAAGCCCCCCTATACCCATCGCTGACGCGGTCAACTATGAAGTCATTTTAGGCGACAAGAACATGTGGGCGATGTGGTTGGCTTTAAAACCATTTGGCACAAAACAGGGACAAACGTCAATCTGATGTTGGAAATCAAAATCATCAATATCTTCCTCTTCCCTAACAGTTTTCTAACAAAATGCACCTAACGAACCCCAAAGAGTGTCCATCAAAGCTGATTTCACTGTAACTGTTAAAAGGATGTGTTGGAAACTATCTAGATCCACGGATGATGAAGTTCAGTTTGCGCAATTCCGCCGGAGCGATTCTTCGGAGCTGAATAGCTTCTGGTCAGAGCTACTCCCCTGTTTCCCACTAGGGAGTAGCATCCCATCCCGTTAGTAATATCCCATTACATGCAGCCTTGTGTCACTGAAGGTCTTTGAGAACGTAGTACAAAAGTGAGTTCCTTCACACAAACAATCAACTGACGCTTGTCAGACTTGGTATTGATTTTTCTATTTACGGTTTGATGTCACCCTCGTAATTTGTCTTCACTGTGTTCCGTCCCCCTTTGAATAAGTAACTACCTCAGAACATGGAATTTCCTTTTGTTAATTAGGATGGTGGCTCTCCACCAAATATCTGAATCATTTTGAGTGAGAACTTAACAAAACGAGTATAGTTTAGCTCCTATCGCTCCGAACGTTATTCTGAATCTTTTGTTAATTCTGATGTGTTTCAGGCAGTTATATAATGTCTTTAATGAAACGCTATAAAGCATTGCACAGCTGTTTTGATCCGGTTGGGTCTCATCAGTATGGCGAATCCATCAACTGGAGATCGGACCCGGACGTAAGCATGCTACCCACTCGTTCATCGAGCAACTGATCAGATCCTTTTTCACTTTATTATATCATGTAAATGGAAAACGAAAAACGGCCTGATCAGCTGCCCAATGATCGAGTGGGTAGCATACTTACGTTCTGCCTGTGAGGTCCCGAGTTCGATCTCCATTCGGGTGGATGGGTTCGCACTGTGCTGATCACAGCCAACCAGATCGAAACGGCTGTGCAGTGCTTGCAAGCATTTAAGTTTAAGTTTCATTTGCTATATACACAACGAATTTCACCTTCGAAACTGAATCAAATTCTCCATTACTCACATGAAATCTCTTTACTTCTTTGTGCCTTAAATACCATGTCCGTTCTTTCGTCGTTTTCACGTGTGTACATGATTGGTTCGATGAGTGTAAATAGAAGGAAATGTTTTCAATCAGTTTTCTATTTAACCAACTTTTGCGACTGATCTATGTCTCGCTCATCACGCAGTTTATATGTTGTCAATCAGACGTCCTGTGCACAGACTGGTAACACGAAACAGGATTTAGTTTGAAAATTCACCATATTCTCCCACAGATGGCGGGGGTGCATGTGATGAGTTATTGTGAATTCCAATTCAACGCTACAGATAACTAATAGACACGTTTCTGAATATGTACATATATATATAAATACATATTATTTTATCTATCCTTATCAGAAATAGAAAATCGGCTACGGACAAGGTGTATGGTGACAAATGAACATTTAAATTCAGTTGATCGTTCAGTCAAACCGCGAGAAATCGGTTTTGTACACCTCGACAGGTTGGCATTCGGCTCCCACAAAACAATCAAATGAAGATTTGATAAATGTAACCTCAGTGACAATGGTGATATTGAAAAATGTTGCGGCCAGCTCAGGCTCACTCACTATGCAATATTTACATCCACCCGTCCTTTTGTTTGCCGGTGATCTATAGTCCATACAAGGAGTGCAATGATAACAGGATACCGCGTCCACTTGAAAACCAGCTGAAAATGGTTGAATCGGATTCAATTTGGATCAAAATCAGATGTGTGAACTATACTTCACTTCGCAGGAAGAAAAGTTGTACAGTTGTTGTATCTCTAAGTCCTGCTTGATGACAGTTGTATAATAATTCTCTTTAATGGGTAGATATTATAGGAAGCATTTACTACCTTCTGGTGGTAGTGATGATGAACGTGGTGGTGGTGGTGGTGGTGGTGGTGGTGGTG
>UZAN01053519.1:0-10439 GCA_900618425.1 Echinostoma caproni
ATATTGCCCGATTTCTTGTTAACCCAGAACGCATTTCTTCTGAACTAAACTCACTTATATCGTAAACTATTCTGTTTTATCTTTGCTTACCACAATTCTGTTGCGAATTTGCTTGATTTGACTATGTGTTTACTGACGATTCACCTTTAGTAGGTGAATAAAGCAAATAAGTAACTTGACTTGTTTTATACCAGAAAAGCAGTAAGTGGACGGAGAGTTTCATGCTCATGATCCGTCTGTTTTGGCAAAGGAAGAGAATGATTCGAAGGGGACAGAACCGATGGTTTGGTCCCCATTGGCCCATACCCCTATCACGGTTCATTTCCAGATTGATGCCAAAACCGGAAGCCGTCTTGTGACCTCGGAGCTGCATTGCCTATCACTAAAACCAAGTAGACTAGTTTAAAAGTTTGACTATTTTTACTTTCTGTGCAATGAAGCTAGGTCAAGTACTACTAATTATGATCGACAAAATGGCGTCTACATTTTTGTTTTTGTACATCTTTGGTCATGCTCCACATCCTACAAGTACTTTTTGCTCGAAATAAATCACCAGATTGACTATAGTTACTAAGTATGAAAAGTAGACGGTTGACCTTATTATTGTCTATTTTGAAGCGCCGACCAAGACGTGTTTCATGCTAACAGTGCCATTAACACGAGAGCACGAGAGCAAGAAGAAGTGGCATGATCACAGGATGTGTTGAATTCAACTATTTTGTGGTAATCTCATCAACTGTGTACATACGTTCAGATTACATTTGTTTTAAGAGAGTGACAGTTTTGGTGACAGGCGAACACACATGGGGAAGATAAATCGGTCAAAATATTGAAAATTGGTTCTCGTAGCTCGGGTGGATTGAAATGTTTGCAAACAAATTGCCAAGCTCGGCGAACAGGCGCAATGGAATAAATCAGTCAATACGGAGGTCACTTACAAAACAGTTACAAAACAAGACCAGTTTGAGAACTGAAAAAGAACTACAAATACCTCTAGTGTCTACCGGTGGACATGAAAATCGCCCTTCGAATCTGGAAAAGTATGTGATTAATGTGTCGATTATAACATTCAGCCAATTACAACTTGAGGCCCTTTCACTTGGTTATAAATTTTCTGTGCCGCACACTAAGGTTAAGCGGATCATCATCGAAACACTGTTTGACCACATGTGCAGTCATCTTTTAGAGCTAGGTCTTGTGATGCATTGAGTTGTTTCAAATCTAAAACAGTAGATCTCTCCAATCACTTGTATATTGCTGATCCGGAACTGTCGAGTTTCATTCCAGGTGGTTATTGGAAAGCATTAGAAAAATTAGAAAGAACGCGGATGCTGTTATTGGAAGGCCCAATAAAGAATCTGAGCTGTCATCATAAATAAACAGAATTATATTATAAAAATGCAAGAAGTGCCTTCGTACAAAAGCAAATCTGTTCCTGAATTCTCTGGACATGACCGAGCAGCTACTAAGAAACGATACATTACTCGTTAACTACGTCATTTGCATAAGGATGACCATATTAGTAGTATCATTCACTTAACTCATCCCTCAAGGTTCTCGGCTACCTCTTTTGTACGGATTCCCTGAATTTCACAAGAATGGTATTCTACTATGGCCAATACTATCCATGATTGGAGCCCCCACCAAAAGTTATTGCGAAGGCTGGCCAAACTCATTCAACCAATCAAGCAAACGTTTTCTCATTACACTCTAAATAACTTGATTGATTTTGTTGAAAAATTCCGTGTTTTTAATGTTTCCCATAAATGCCTGGTCTCGTATGATGTTTGTTCCTTATTCACTGATATTCCTCTTTGTGAAGCTGAGGATATTGTCTGTGCATACACGGACAAACTCAAAATTCCAGCACATAGTCTCTAAAAATTATTGGTTTTACTTACTAGAGATGTACAGTGCTGTTTTTCACGGAGATTATGATTGTCGATTTAAAAGAGTTGCAATAGGTAGTCCTCTAGGACCGGTCTTGAATGATGTCTTCTTTGGAAACTCGGGGAATACGAAAGCGACTATGTATAGAAAATAAACACTCCCGCCACCATTACGTGAACGACACTTTTCTTATTGGGTGACTGCAAACAAGCACTAGTAATGTTTAGCAAACTCAACCATTCATTTTGAAATATTAAATTCACGGTGAAGCACGAATCTGAATCTGCGTTCATGTTCCTAGATGTCAAATTGATGAAGAAAGAGGACGAATCTCTCATCAGATCTGCATTTCACAAGCCGCATTGGAAGGGCAAGTATCTTCATTTTACAATACAAGACAAATGATCATTGATACACGGTTTGTTCTCTACAGCCAGGATAATCTGTTCTAGCGAAATATTAGAGTTCAATTTTCGCGGCATATCAGCGGTACTGAACGAACATGGATACCCTAGAAAGTTTATCACGGACTATGGAGCGTCGTTGAATAAACGAGAAAAGTGACACCACCTTGAAAAACACTGTTTTCATCATGCAACCGTTGAAAGATCATCACAATGATGGGCAGATAGAGTATAGCTTGAAACACCTTGTAAGAACCTCCAATACTGCCTCGCCTATAATATTGCACAAAACGAAAAGAACGCTCACTGAATCCCGAATCCTCAATTGCTTCCTCTTGTGTTTACATTTTTTTCAATTTGATTATAGTCCAAAGTACGTCGAAAGAAATCAGAGACGATTGTCTACTACTATGGCACAGCATGTACCGAAGAATTTGACGTCTAATGGGTCCAAGCTTCGGTTCAGTTCAATCGTCTGTCATATTCTGGATTGCGAGGAATATGGCAAATATAGCAACACCTTTCATATCTTGATTCGCCAGAAGGATAGCCGTCTACAGATTGTTGAGGCAGTTGCCATCTGACAGTACAAGCCCGATTTCAGTAAACAGACAGAGTTCGTGGTCAGCCTCTCGCTGCCCTGGTAGGTATCACTGTCCTTCCCCCTGGCAGTGAATACAATACCGGACCCCATGCCCAGTCCCATTCGAGCTAGTGACCTCTAGTCACCATAGTGAGTGATTTTTGTTCCCCGTTTGTGTTCGCCTGTCCTCAAAATCGGTTACTTTTTTGACCAAACGTGATTTGAATGGATATACAGAGCTGATGCGTCTAAGGCGTGTTTGACCAAAAATTACAAACAAAGTAGTTCGTTTGGAATGTCGTTGGTTGTATAAGATGGATAAACATAGCGACATGATACGAGCACTATAAGCAGTTAATGGGTTGGTAGAAAAGTCAGACAGCGTGAATCACTCCCCTATTTGAGAGCGATGCTCGTCTTGATCGCATTGATCAATCAAGAGTTAATGGGCAGTGGAACGGTATTGGCTAAGTCAATAATACCCCACGAGAGCAAAAGAAGGTTTGAATCGATGAATGCATGGATAACTGCCTAACTCCAGGTAGGCGCTATGATACCTAAGATCGAGAGTTACAATTCTAAGTGTAATTCCGGAAAATTGCATCAACATCGCGAGTTCGAGGTTCTAACCGGAGAAGTTTAGGCTGTCGGCAGACGACCAAGACAAAACCAAAATAGAAAACTGAGAAGAGAGTATATATATAATTGTTCATTTGGTGAATTTCGTCCTGCTATACTGAACAGCTGTTTCAATCTGGTTGGATCTCATCATCGATGCGACTACATCGACCCGACTGGGTATCGAACCTGGCACCGCGGGCATGTTTCATTAGCAAAACTAAACTGTTCTGTGGCTCTGTTAAAATGCATCTGGCCCTTTAACCTTCCCGTTACATTGGTTTCGCGAGCACGCTAACAACTAATGGGACTGCTTTGGTCCGCTATCCTCAAGTATGGAAATACGGTTGAGAATTTTGTGTCCAAATTTTAAAGTTAACGTCTATCGCTCTTGGTTTCATTTGTCTCATGGCAACCCTTTGTTTTGATGGTTTGCTTAACTTTTCTAAAAAATTAAATTGTTAATTGTCTATCTTTTGTATAGAAACTGAAGAGAAATTTTTTCCTCTATAGCTAACTATTGAAATTGTATTGAAATAAATTTCTCGATACTACAAGTGTAATTGGATTAGAAATTTCAATACAGACTTAAAAACTCAGGTGAATGTGTGGTATTATTAAAGTCATACTAGTTCAGTTCATAAACCCACCACTTCTTACGCACAGACGTTTTGAAATGTTTCTAATTGCGAAACGATTCTTCAGAATCTACTTATTTCCGCCTTTCTCTCCCTCGTATGGCAATCTGCTCTGTTGAGGCTACATTTGAACTACAAAGTACCAAGAAAAACAGTTGTAAAGCAACAATATGGAACCTGGGGATTGCATGGCAGATAAAAACCCTACTCCGGTATTAAACAGACAGGTTGCAAAGTTTTGAGCTTTCTCATTTTGTATAATACAGATGCAAAATCTACAAGCTCGCAAAAACAACTTCCAAGACAAACAATTTCTGGTCCTGTATTGCCTAATCCGTAACTTCATTCGCCTCCGTCAACAGTAATACTGATCGTGTTAACACAGCATCAAGGTGAACAAGGTGGATTCGGCTATCTTTCCAGCTGCTTTCAGTCAAGTGGTCCTGTATTTGTTTTCCGAATATCGATCCAGGTGCAGATTCAATCAATGGTGGGTTGCAAATCGGACGTTATCAAGTTCATTGGTTGGTAACGGAATTATTGATTTTAGCAATCTAGCATGATATATAGGGTGCTTTGTCAGCATGATTAACTATCTTTGAGGCAAAGCTTAGTTGTCACACTGTGTGTATTCTAATCCATCTGGTGAAGCTTATAAATGCATTAATTTTGTAACATTACCGGGTTTCCGCTGTAACTGCCTCGAGAAAATGATTCCCCTTTCCAGAGAGTTAACTCCTTTTCTTTAATCAATTTTAAGTCAGTTTAATCGAATATCATCTTCCTGTGAGAAACCGAATTAACAAACCGGATTCGGATTACATTAGGCTGAGGCTGGTTTGTGCTTATGATCCCCTCACAAACAGGAAGTCATATGTTAGGACCACATCATTACCACCGATTTTTTCGCTTGGATATCATCTTTGTGTAATGGGGTAGGCAGATTGATGAAAGAACGTGCGTTGATCTGTATTAAATTCAAGTCATGCCATTCCATACAACTCATTTCCAACTGTATTGAAGAACTATACTCAGTTCACATCTCGGGAGTGTCTCTAGTAATTTCAGTTGGACGCTGTGATTCGGTTACAGGAGAATCTTCTTTATAGTCAACTGAGGATCATATGCCGAGCTGTAGCTGCCATATTGTTCATTCCTAGTTGCCTTGAAAACTGCCTTGGAAGATACCTTTTTAGTTCCGTTTATTTTTACCAAATATATAACGATATGTTGAAATTGTGATGTTACCTTGGCTGATGATGGAACATTTGGAAACAAATTGCCAGGCTCGGTGAACAGGCGAAATGGAATCCAGTTCACCCGAGCTACGAGAACCGATTTTCAATATTTTGTCAAATTGTAAAACGTTCAGTAGCCTCGGTGAGATTTGAACCCACGCATGAACGCCGCCTACGATTTTGTACAGCGCACGCTCTACCAGCTGACCTACGAGGCCACACCGGTAGCACTGATCTTTTCAGTTTTGTTCAGATTACACAATAGGTGACTTTCCTTCAATAAATTTATCACGAAGTCAACGGGGGCAAACATAGATAATTATCTGGTAGTTTTAATTTAAAGCCTCACACCAAATCAGATCTTCCACGCAGATATTGTGGAAACATTTTAAAAAGAAACTACTGGTTTGGTTCGTAGTTACTTGTGATTACTTAGTGACCCAAAACGAGGAGTGCAAATCACCCTACTTTTATTTGAAAGAAGTAGTGATTTAGGCTAAGTCATGTAGTGTCGAATATAACCTCAAATTTCACGGACAACATTAGTATTCAAATTAATTTACGCCCAGTTTGCCCAGGGTTAATACCAAAATCAACAATTTGGACTAAAACTTTTCGCATTTTGATGCAAATGGCAGACCGGCTAGCCTCGTTCTGAGGTACCCCGGGTGTACTGTGAATCTTTGTGATGAGTATTCCAGGCGATCTGACGGTAAGCAATGGTTTGAACTAGGACCAGACCCTCTTCAGCAATCAGTTGCATGACAAACAGCGATGGAAAACAAATTTGTCCGGATTTGGTCTCAATCAGCAACGTGCAAAATGTGGTCGTGCATTGTATGTATATGCTTTATGATAGGAGCAGTTCAATATTTCGTTCCAGATATTTGTAATACTTTTTCATCAGACTTATTTAGCCTCTGAATACGAGATTCAGTCTGCCCTGTTTTTATTTCTAGAATTAGTTCACTGCTGGTGACCCATAAACCACGCCAGTTACAATGACTATGGGTGTATGGTTTTTTCAGTTGGAGTTTAATAGCATATCCCAATTTTTCAACAAATTATTTACCGGTTTGCTATATTTGGGATTTTCATTACACTCTGGTTCCATGGGTTAGTCGGTACGGGATATGATAAAAGTGCCCAGTTAAATTTACTCCTAAACTAGTTTTTTTCCTGTGCCATACGATCGCAACAAACGGTAAGCGATCGTCTATGTGCACAGGCAGTTTACGTTCATCAACCAAAAGCAATAGCACAAACAAATTTGGTATGTATTTTGGCACTGAACATTTTAGCGCTCTACAAATATTTGTCCAAGCAGCGTGTAAATAGAGAAACCAAGAACACTGTTCTATTGACCATTTCAGCGAGATATGGACAAAATGCACAATTGATAGATCATTTTGTGTCGAGAATAGAGCCTAGATTGGCGAAGACATATTGGACAATGTGATGGACCAGTTCAGAAAGAAAATGATTATCTGAATCCTCAACCCGACCTCTGAAATTAATCAATGTTGTTTTCCGACCGCTCAAACATCATCGATAGCTGTGGTTAGCATGCCATTCAACGAGCATTAAACCCTTACCAAGCACATAAGGGTGACAAATTATTAGACTTAGGCGTACTGGATGCCCTGTCTGTTCATTGAAAAAGATCCCCAATTTTGATTCCATCTAGCTGTTTATATCCTCCCTTTATGCAGCTTACAGCGTTTTTCTGTACGATCTATGCGTTTGAGTGTCACACTTTTTCACCCAAGATGAAATCAGTCAACGTTGAACCAAAGAGAGTTCGAGAAATCGATATTTCTTGAGCTGAATACGGCACTTTCAGACCAACTAATTGAACATTTTTCTGCACTCATACGGCTTGCCTTTAATTCAACTTTTGTTCCTTTTGAAGGTCGTTAACGGGGTAGTTGTATGTACTTTGTAAGCTACCCTGTACGAAGAAAACTTTTTGTCGTCTGCCAAGTGGAACATNAGTTTTAGACATCACATACCTGAAGTCACGTATACCGAAAGTATGTTTTCGGTGTACTAGTATGCACTAGTATATATTATAGTATAGCATAGTATAGTATAATAGTATATATACTAGTAAAAGTCAGTTAAGTTAGATCAATATGCATGGATTCGCAAATTCTCCAACATATTCTCTATTAATGACTCTCTTCAGATATGACTGGTAATTCTGATGGACCCCCTTCTACTTTTACAGCATTTCATCCCAGAAACGTATGTTTGACAAACCATATTCTGGGGATTTGACAATGTGGTAATTCCTGGCAGATAATATTTTTATTGACCATCAAACTACTCATTAAATTTGTTGGCAAACAAGTATGCTACATGAGCAATTAGTTGCGCGGTTAATCAAAATATGTTGGCTTTGTAAGCAGTCAGTTGTTTTTATAGCCCTTAGTCAAGTGATCTAATAATATTCGATACTTACGCTATAAATTTGTAAAATATATACGCTCGGAATCTAGCGATTTTTGATTATTTTCATTTGCCCAGATGTTTTTCAAGCTAAAAATGTTAGAGTAAATCTCCCGGTCATCTGTTTCACCCTCAGACCTGTTTCTAATTCATTTTCGAATTTTCGCTTGAATATAAGGGTGGGGTGTGATGCAACGGACTGATCTTGAAATTTACTTAAAAGTATATTTCATTGGGATTCATGGCTTCGGAATACAACCGGAATTTTCTAGAGAACTAGTTGACGAACATTACTTAAATTATGCTGAAAAATATCATTTTTACTAAATAAATCTCATTCCTCGAAGCACAAATTCTACAGATAAAAAATATTACCAATAGCCGATACAGCCCTCAAGAGAGACCTCTCTGGCGATCTCTGAATTGGAACAATGTACCGTTTCGACTCGTTCAACTAAGGCGTAAGTTGCTGGAAAAAAATGCAAGCCTCGGTCATTCTGCAGCTGCACGCGATTGTTTCAGGTCTGTAACCCAACACATTACATCCCTGAGAGCTGAATTCCGTTCATGGATAAAATATAACCTGAAGGTTTGTGAATTTGTGTGAATCAACTGTGGCTGTATCAGCAGATTTTGTAATCAGTACAAACGGTTTTATGAATTCATAAACAATACTTCTATTCCGTAATTTTGTGGTAGTTGCACATAATCTATGAACTCGTTTGTTTTATTGAACACGATATCCTTGTACATTCCAGCTTCTCACTCATTACAATTCCATTTTATTTTTAGTGCTGTGTTCTGATTCCATTCCGAGTTCTAGTGTTGGATTTGACTATTACTGCGCGGATTTCGATGAGTACACGAATTACTAGTCCGAGTTCAAACCGAAACACCAAACCAAAACATAAGAATTCATGAACTGGCACTTAAGAGTGATGCGAAATTCGGAAAGTTCACCAATCCACATCAGCAGTACCATTCACCCTGAAGCATAGCATATAAACAACTGTGGGTTAAAGAGTAAAATCTGATACTGACGGTAGTTATAAAAAAACTTTTTATAGCATTTTTCAGTAGTTATAAGTAGACAAGTCGCCACGCAACACCTTTGGGGACGTGGGACCATGTGTGCGATAACACCGACGTCCAGAATAATTCAGTTGTAAAACTTACCTCATCCCGATTCCCTCAATTTCTAGTGTAGATAAAATAGATGGGGTGAGCGGATTGAAAACAGTTTGCATTCAATAGTTCCCTCTTGCATTGCTCACGAACTAAAGTAAGCTTGCCTTCATAACATACTTACCTAGGTACATCAAACACAATCGATCCACCTGTATTATTGATTTCCTCCTTTTCACCACATTTCTTTTGTTGATGTACTTGTGTTATAATTCCAAAAGGCGGTGCTGGCCGTTTAATGAGGATTACATCTGAGATTTCAGTAATTTTGCATGCATAACACAAAAATCTAATCAAAAACGTGCCATCGCAATTCTTTTCGACACATAAAGTAATGTATAGAGTAGTCAGTAGTTATTCCTCCAAACATATCACTTATCCCTTGATGGTCTTGTTGTATTTTTGATCATCGATAGTTACCTGCTACTCACAAATGAATAGTATCTCACGACACTTGTAATAAGTGCTATGAACCGAAGTTGGTCTAGTACTACAATGTCTTCCTCCAGCTCTTACTCTTGCCTTTCTCAAGCACAATCTATAGTTTGTTCGTTCTCCGCATCCGTTGGCACATTTTCGTGCGGATTCAATTGAAATTGGTACTACATGCTGCTGGCAAGAAACGGTTTGTATAATCTTCAAATTGAATAACGCCATCTCCGATTTACCTTAATGCAAATTCGAAGAGCCTCGCTCTGTTAAAGTATGTTTATAATGACGGAACATTTGGTTGTATTCGTGTAGCTTTGAATTCAAATTCAAGATGCATTTACCCATTCTGAATTACAGACGCGGTCCTGTCCGAGCCCCGAAATAATACGGCTAAGCCGCAAACCAGTTTTCTCAAAAACAGAATGAGACACTTCATCAAACTTATGACGGTTGTATTGTGCAAAAACCCGCAGCGTCCAAATAGAAGATACAACAGCGTGGGCGAGCGTGAGGAAAGTGAAAGGAAACGCGCGCTGACCAAAGGGTTGGCCCTGGTGCGGTAAAACAATGAGATGCAAAACAGCAATGTTAGATGCAGGGGAAAAGATAGTTTTTTCACTACAGAGATCCCCATTAGAAAGCTAGGGAGAGAATTTGATTAGGGTGTTTGCACGAGTGTATTTTTCGCTATTGCTTATTTATAAGAAAATTTGGAGCACGTGGCAATTAGCTAAGGAAATAATGAGAATCAACGTTGAAAACGGTTCCGATTTTTGACACAGGATGCTAGTTTACTAGAAATACGTGTGGAAATAAAAGTGCAATGAAAAAGCGTACTCAGACCCTTCGTTGGTTTGCTACTTGCCTAGTTTTTGCTTTATCTTTAATGAAAAAGGAGCCATTGAACCTGACCAGGGCTATCAGAGGCAGGTCTTCGATACCCTTACAGTAATGGAGTACTGGAGGAAAGGTACCAAACGTACTGCTTGCTGCTTTCTCC
>UZAN01053521.1:0-16445 GCA_900618425.1 Echinostoma caproni
GGTGCAAAGGAGAGGTGACCGACTTCAACCCGAGACACCCAGCCCCGACCATACTGAGGCTTTCTGAACAGCGAACATCCAGATTGGAGCAGGCCCAAGCTTGGTGGGCATGCACTGATGTCAATCATCGACACGGGTGAAATAACCACAAGCGTTTCAAGGATTTTGCATTGGTTGGAATTGCACGATGAATCATGTCCACATCAAAGCAAACCGATGAAGAAGCTCTAGCACCGGATTTCAAGTCGATCTATGGAATGAATAATAGCCCCGTCTCCTGCACCTAAGCAAAGAGAGCGTGCGGCACTGCTGAGTTTTTTCTCCTAAAAAAACAAATAAAAAATTGGCATTGCATCATCGTAAACAACGATAACGTGCCTACTTGGCTGAGGTATTTGTATTTAGCACATTGTTTGACCCGTCCATCCAAAGTGCTGAGTATCAGCTCCAATCGTCCACGATCCGTGGCACACAGCAGCGTATTGAGCGCATCACTAAAATCCAGGGACTGATAAAAAAAGAAAAACAAACGAGAGGTTGAACAGCGAATAGTAAGGCTTGATTAGCGTATATGTATATACAATACCACCGTATCACATCCAGTTAATGATAATCGAGTCCATAGACAACAATCTCTGTGAATGTGAATGAGATCTACTGGTATCCTCAAGAAGACTATAGCACAGCATGTATGCTGCGTCGCATTGTCTGTGTCGTTCTGGCGGCAGTTTACACATACGATCAATGGTGAGTATTCGATGAGTTACAAGCACTATACACCGTGGGGGGTGGTCGGGAAAGCGCTAACCCCCGAAGAAGTGTTTTACGACCTGGCTCTAGGATATTGGGGGGGTAAAACCTCGGGACGATTGATGAACTCAAAGACGCACAAAGACGCACACATGCGAAGGGGAAGACGGTGATCCCATTATTCCATTCATTTCATCTGCGTTTGAAAACGCGTCCCAGTTCGGATCGAAAAGTTACAATAAACATTTTAAAACTCAGTGTACGCCTCCATTCTCTCTTGAAATATATGTATATGCCTCTAGCCTTCGCACAGCCAAGTACGGACTGCAAGGAAGCAGTGTTAGTACATGGTTTCTGGTGGCTCCGTTTGAGTTCATTCGCCATTTGGTAGGTGTAACTGCAAAAAAGCAGTCTATGCATCCCTGTTAGTTGAACGGGCTTCCGTCATAGATGTTGGATCAGGTAGTAGATTTCGTCCACCTATTTAGAAATAGCTGCCGTGGTATGCCGTTCATCGAGTCGACAAGGCCTTCGGACCTGGGTTACCCTCAACCTGATTTCGCCCGCCTGTCAACTGTTTTGTCGACGTGTGGCCGCTGATACATGACGCAACTTCGACTTCGTGGAGCCACAGGTGGGAGTTGAGTATATGATGGAGGTCGGAAAGGAGAGGATGCTCTTCAAGAGGACACGACAGTCAATCAACTCAGAGGTACTATTCTCATCAGATACTCCACAGATCCAGGAATGCAGCTTCAGTTCTCTTAATCAGTACCACGCTAACACCAGCAGACCCGAGGATCAAAAGGAGATTCAGCCGATGGAAGAGGACTGTGTGAGGCCTGGACGCGTGTTCGAAGTAGAGGGGCGTCTGGGAAGCAGGAAGATATGTGGTGTTCAATTAACCACAGTAGTGGAGTAAAGCTTAGACTACGGAAGCAATGCTACAAAGAAATTTATGATCTACGTTCGGTTGTCGGACTAGTCGGTCGCCTGGTTCATGCTAAGCCTTGTTTAAGGGCGCACTCTGGCCTCTGAGTAACCCAGCACAAACACCTATGCAGCAGTGTTGTTCCAGATGAACTAGAGGCCAGTTGAATGGTTTATTAGTCCCCTCGGAATAACCTAGTCGGGCAAATGGAACTCGACAGAGGGCAATGGCAATGTTTAGCGGCGGGACACATTCACGTCACAGCGCTTACCGTAGACATAAGCAAAGTGTAATGTGCAGGGAACCTTTGACGAGTGATAAACCTTGAGCAAAACGGCTGATCGATTGTGATCATCTATTTGGCAGAGATCAGTGAAATACGCTTCACTGTACTACGCGGTAGGATGCTTTGATCATTTAGTAAATTTACAGTAATTTTATCGCGATTGGCGGTCGTTTCCTCTATTAGCGACCTGAGGAGTTACTCGGTGGCATACTAGCTCAGAACTCCCAGTTGATTAGATATCCGATTAGACAGCAACCGATCGAGCCTTATAATTTAGAAACTATAATACAAGGAATAAGATTCTGTATCTGAAGTTAATTTTCGACATTATTTCTTGCTGCGGCTTTGGTTTTCTCCATCACATGTTTACTTTCGCATCATCACGATGACCTTAATGGTTACCTACAACACACTTAGTTTAATTTCCGTTGTAGTATCCGTAGAAAACATTGCTGATTCCTCTTTACGTGTTTTTTTTCTCGTTTTGTGAAAAAAATAGCTAAAGGGATCAGGAGAAATGCAGTCAGCAAAACGGAGAAAGCAACATGCTGGGTGGAAAGTTGCACTGGAGCACATAAACATGGAGGTTTCAGTATAGTTCTGTTGTCGAATGTCCGCTTACTTCTCTCAAATTCATCGGATATCCGCATTCTGATTCACAACGTGAAGCATTGAAAAGGTTCCGTGTTGCTTTACAGAGAATCTTGGAAACAAGAATTAGTGGATGATAATTTGGTTGAAATTGAAGGCTTTCATTCGTTTCGTGTAGAGACCACCAAGAAAGAAAACAAAATATGGTGGTGTCACCACATTTGTGTCAGTCGTGTTGTAGCCCAGCCGAATGCATATCTGCTCACTGCATACAAGACACCTCTTGTATTATAGTGGAATATAAACCACCTTTTCTCCTGTACGATTCTTCATTATTGCGAATATTTACATAATTGTTGACTGTAATCCTAGTGAGTTATCCAGCTTTCTAAATACACTTTACCCAATAATGTTGGGAAAAACTCTCACAGCTGTTTTCATCGTTGCTAATGAATTGAACAGATCGGATGTGAGTTATCATACACTTATGTCACTGCAGAACATTACTAAATTTTCCACTAAGAATGATATCTCTCTCTCTACCCCTTTCGGTAATGAACCATCTTTTTTCGTGCCTTCAAATGTGCATCACAGGCAATTCTGGTCAATGTGAATAAAGTTTTACCTACGATACACGGTAAAGGTAATCAAAAAATCTCTAAGAACAATGCCGTATATGCATACGGCAACATCATCAGTCCAATTTGATCGAAATATAAATTATGGTTTGTTCAGACTGAAAACCACTTTTTGATACAGCCGATTCAGTCTCTTGTGAAAACCTTACAAAAAAAATTTGTTATGATGAGCTCTGTCCCTATGATGAGATGCGCCTAAAACCAAACTGCTTTGTTTGTGGCACGCGAAATGGTTATGTAGGCCGAAAGAGAAGGCCTATCGCTCAAGAGATAAATTGACTGTCAAATCTGCCAACTTGCATGCCAGAAGCGAGACAGCCTACCTCAATCAATTGTATATTGACACCGTGACAGGGGACAAGCCCTGCGATCAACTAGGGGACGGAATAAAGTTGTCCTACTGCTATTCCCCTCAACCTACTTCAGTTTCATGTGACAACAATGAGTGAACGGTGAACAACAATGTGTGCGTATTCCCAAACCCAAGTGAAACGACATTTGATCTCCATTCTTCTGTAACTGTCACAACAGAGTAAGTTTTAAAGGAGCTGAACGCTGTCAACAGCAATAAAGCCTAGGATTCAGACGGGTTGTTCCCAGTAGTCTTAAAAGAAAGAGTGAATCACGTGGCCCAAATGGTTAGATCCATTTTTAATATATGTCAGCCAGAAGGTAGAATAGCTGATACATAGTGTGATGTTTGCATCATTCCAGTATATAAGAGGGAAAAGGATAAGTTTCGGCGAAGTGCTTTATTGTCGGTATGACTTAAGACTTTTTAGTGAATTATTATTGAGGTTTTTTCTTATTCTGCTGATTTTTGTGATTCAAACTAGTTCACCTTTTGGAAGCATCACTCTACTGCAGATGCGGTTGCCTGTCTTACACATTCCATTTAATCCATAACCGACCAAAAACAGGACTGTTCATGTTTGTTCTCTGGACCATAGAAAGGTTTTTAGCTCAGTTGATATAAACACCCCATTGACACTATTACAGCAACAAAATCTCACATCTCATCAGCTGAGATGAATGCATGACTAAATTACTGACTGACGCCAGTTCACATATCTTAGGGGTGTTGGGTCTTTCACTGTCAATGTATTGCAGGGCACAATTGTATCCCCTTTTCCTTTCACCCTTGACATCCATAATTCATCACTCACCCCAACTGTATTCACATTTATATATGTCGATGATATAGTGGTTAGTGGTGCAATCACCACCAACCTTTCAACCAGCCATAAGTTCCGTTTCTGAATGGTTCGATCGTGTTAATCTTTCCTTAAACCCAACCAAATGCATTGAGATTGTGTTGTCTTAATCGTGGCCATCTACACATTCCAGATTACCTGCTCTCAACACCTTAGTTAACAATTCGAACGTTGAAAGGTCATAGCAATAAAAATACCTGGGATGTGTTCTATCTGTTGCCTTTAAATGGTCCGTCCAACAAACCTATTTAAAGTCAGAAAGCTGACGTCGTGCATTTCATGCATTCTCTGTGACGGTGTCGTTGCACGCAATTTTTAAATTTATTTTCTCATGCGTTTTATGTCATTGGACCTACTGCTCCCCGTTATCTGCTCCGGTCTATTGTTGATCAGACGCTTTCTGAAAAGCATCTCCAGATATGAAACTGTCCTTTACGTGGCGTTGGTCGACTTCATTGTCAAACAACACCTCTGAGTGGCGCAATCCCGTCTGATGCATCACATTCTCTACACCCAACCCTCTATCGCTCCATCTCCACTTTCGTCATCCTCAATAACTTTCAACTTTGGATAATCGCACCACAGCTTTTGCAGCTCTGTTGCACCTTGTGTTCCTCGTTTATTGGTTTCCAGGTAAGTGACCTAAGACAGAATCTCGTGTAATGCTGCAGTTTCTACTGTTGCTACGCGTCCTCACTCTTCACCATGATTACCTACTTAAGGCATACCATTCATATCTTTAAATTCATCTTAATCGCATATACGCCGGGGCAAAAGTGACAACTTATTTCACTGAAAATTTTGTCCATAAAGGATGAATGAAGTGCATTCTTGACTTCACTAGAGAAGTAGATAGTTCAATGATCCGCGGTACTTTCGATTGCGAAGTAATCTGAATAGTTCTGTTTTTCCGTAGAGAGTAAATAAAACATGAATGATCGTTCGTTCCACATAATTTTCATACTACTCTAAAAAGTCGATGAAGAAAACAAACTAGAACAGGAAATATGGAATGAGGGGAATATTTGATATTCAATATAACTTTATTTTAGTTTAGCTCCTAAGAATTCACACAAAACAGCGTTTAAAAAGATGCTTTTACACAGAATTTCACCATACATGAAATGCACTGAGCAAGCTGGAAATTAACGAACTCCCACAGACTGAAACCCGTACAAGATCAATCCATACTCTGTTGGTGACTGCGCATGAACTGAAACAAAATTATGTATAACTAACCGATGTAACTAAATGCTTATGATGTGGACCGATGACGATAAAGCTCATGAGTGACGTTTACGACTTCCGACCCAAAGACTCGCGACTGAGCGCCATCAAAAACACACCTCTGAGTCCTGTACATTCATCTGTCAGTCATAACACACAAATTCGCCACAAAAAAGCCCTTGTTATTTTTGCTACGCATTTCAGAATAATAGGAAGAGATTTTAACGATGTGTAGTACGGGGAACAGAACCGGCAACCTTAACCCTACGACCGGCAGTGATTTCTAGCTTAAACTTAGGATGGGGCGGGGGACGGAGGCCAGTGGTGACCCTTATTGAGAACTAAAGTTCAGCCTGCTGCTTTCCGGAATTCCAGTTGGCTAAACGAAATGAGAATTTAGTGTTATGATAAAGTCTGAACGATAATCAATCAAAAAGAAACCATATGCACTACGACTAAACAGAGTATGATTTGTAAAAAGACTATATGATCGGTCCTTTTGCGAAAAAGGGGAAATCGGACAATGAACTCGGCGAATGTACAACACGGAAGATTTTCGGGGAAGCTATCAAATATCAGTTGTGAATAAACAAACTCGGTTCTCCTAGAAAAATTAGTGAAATTCCGACCGAGCATGGACTGTGCTGGCTATTGACTAATATTTATATGAGCTCGCAAAACGTTCACAATGAACTTACACTGGCCGACTGAAGAGCAAGCGGAACGAGATGACGACAGCATTCCTGTGGTGCGTCCAGATAGGTCTGCTGCACAAAGCTCTCTGATCGTGCACCTATCTCGTTCAGATCTAACGGCACACCTCGAGCATCGATCGCCGCACGTCTGCTAATAGCATATTCACGACTATAGAACAAGGAGTCCCCACGGGCGGGCCAGAGGATATCGCGACCGAGAAGACCGTGAANCCGTGAATTACATTCCACGACACCTCCGGTGAATTAGGGTTTGACGCGCACCCATCCTCTAAATCCCAGACGGCACAACGTAGATCCAAACCTGGAAGATTAACGGTGAATACCGAAAATAATGTATCCGATTGGGGCCAAAAGTAGTACAAGTTGAAACAAAAGCATCATCGCAGAATCGTCGTGTCATATAGGGATAGTGAATAAAAATTTCTTAAACTAATGGCATCCGAAATAGGTAATCGTGTGTAATCGGTGGTGTGCGCTCGCTGTTTAAGCGGTATAGGTCACCAATATATAGAACAGGAGGTCGTGGGTTCAACTGTCATCACCGACAATAAACTTTTGCCATTTGCGCTGTGCCATCTGGAGGTCATTGGATTGGCTGCTTTCCCTTCATGAAATTTGATTACATGAGAGTGATCGAGTGATTTAATTTCAAAGAGGGAATTCGTCGTGAATAGAGCAAATAAGGCGTGAACTGAAAAGCCGGAAGCACTGTACAGCTGTTTCGACCTGGTTAGGTCGCATTACCAGCGTGAATCAATACATCAACCAGGAGATCGAATCCATGAACTTATAGGCAGGACGTTGATGATCAGGTGGAAACAGCCGTACGGTGCTTCCTAGCTTTCAATTCACGCTTCATTAGCTTCGCACACGACGAATTCTCCCTTTTAAATTGAACCAAATCATTCACTACTCTCTTGTAAAATGCATTTCACACGCATCTGAATCCAGACTGTGCCAAAAAAATTCATCTTACAAAAATCTTTATAAAAAACAGATAGCTAAACGATTGGAATGTGAGCCGCATTTTGCCAGGTTGGCTAGGCCAAGAAAGGTGAATTTTCCCGGAGAATTCACAACCCGAGCCTTTGTATTGCCGAAGTTTGACCCGCAAGGCAGTGGGACAATGTGTGAAAGCCGCAATCCATTGGGAGCCGGGGCCCAGTTCATCGGTCACACACCCTTTGTACGGAATCAAACGTCCAAGATGCCCAGTACATCTTATTACCCAATCGAGCCTATGATCACTACCATGAACAGGAAGGTGTGGGTGTGGTTCGTACGCATCTTCTTGGTCCGTTTGAAAATAAGGGTTCTTAGCCAAATCCCCTAGGGTAACTGCCACTGGTTCACCAATCTTATCATAGCCCGGGATATTGGCGTTTTCTTCTCTCACTTTGGTGGGGAAAACACCTCCACAACGAGAAGGCAATGAGTTCGGCTTCTTAAGTAGTAGGCGTTTGAGACGCTTGGTCCTATGAGAGCATTTCACGAGGTGCAAAGGAGAGGTGACCGACTTCAACCCGAGACACCCAGCCCCGACCATACTGAGGCATTCGGAAGCACAGGAGAAACAGTAGAAATCTAAATTTAAAGTTTCAAGGGTTCCAGCCAAGGTAACTTGTTGACCGATCTGATAGTGTGCGGGCATTGAATGCGGCTAAGTGAAACGGAGATTTCAGTTTCAAAAGTCTCGTAGCTTCTGGCTGGTTGACCTTACTGCTTGAACACTGAATGATATCCAATGGGTGGCCCAAACAGGAGATATCTCCTTATATTTGGGAATGAGAGGAAGGACTGGACAGATGAGGAGGAAGGTTTTCCAAATGGATGTCTATGGCTTACGGTTTTCGTGAAGTGTGTTGTTCGCTGGTGTGTTGATTGACGGTCCACTGTTCGGGACGGCCCTTGGTTTCAATGAGGCAAGCGGAACGTGGACGGAACAGCAATTTATGAGCTGGTGACTGCCCAGCTTGAGCAGGCAGTAACTGTCCAATGAAAGAAGACCTCTCCCACTGTCGCGAGGAAGCCTCAGGTACCCCGTTTTNCCCCGTTTTTTTAGCGGTAAACTGCCCCTCCCTGTGTTTGTTTGATTGAATAACCTCTCCAGGGGCGAGAGTGGATAGTCAAAGGAAGTTAGAAGGTGCCCAATCAGCTGACCTTGTGAGGCTGAGCCTTATCTGACCTCTAACCATTGACGTTTTGGGCACGATTGAATCTACAGGTGTGAAAAATCATAGTGCGTAGCTTGTAACGCCATGGAGGCAAGCAAGTCATTACACTGCGTCAAGGTGCAGTCTCGTTGTGATGGATACATGGTCATCACAGCAGCACAAACCTTGATAGCCTTTGGTTGTTCGTTAACCAACCAACCCTCATTTCACCAAGTTACCAGCTGTTTCACATTGAACGAAAAGAGAAAAATATTAACATTATTAACTATAGCAGTATTATCGAACTGGGGATATGAAATCGAACCGAACGACAAGATTTTTCAATAATGCATGAATGCATTTAGTGCAAACAAGTCTCTACAATAGGATCATTACTGCTATTGACTTACCTTTGGCAATTAGATATCGACCGTTTATTGGATTCAAACAGAGTGAGACAATTGGACTGTTGACCAAACGAAACAGTCTCACCGGTGCAAGATGTTTTTTTGATGCGTTAAAAAAATGCGGATTGAGACAACTTAGGTCGTACTGGGCCACGTGACCTGAGGGAGATAGAATAAAATGGTCCATTATCTTGAGATATCTTATCTTGAGGATCGGTGACCTTGAAGCACACGAGAGTTTAAAATACAGACGTAATCGCATTGATCGACATCTAGAGAAAAGACGGACAATATCACGAGTGTGATATTATAATGACGAAAATTGACAGCATCGAAATACAGTTGAAAAGCTCCAAGGAACAAATTGAAAAAAACGCAAGAATGCCACTGTTTGCGGCATTCGGCCATATCACTCAGTGTCTCTAACCACCGCTTACCATGATCATGGGGTTCCAATCCATGGAGCCTAACGGTACATATGTGACCCAGTCTCCTGGTTGGGGTTTCACACTCTCATGCCAGGTCTCAATTTGACCGCCCTTGACCTCTTTCCATCCACTACGTGCTTCGGCGTACATGGCGCGTCGTGGCAGTCCATTTGGTGATATGCGATCACCTAAAACCCTCCACCTAACCTCAGTAGTGCTCCGGTTTTCCCACTAGACTTGCGATGCGGTGGTTTCAACACCAACAGTCTATATTTATCCCGTTTTCTTATTGGTTAAGTTTCTGTCGGGTATAGCAGAACTGGTCGAACTGCCGGCAACATACACTCGCCCTACATGGACAGCCGGATGTCGCGACGGTGTAACAGATGTCTCAAGTTAGCAAACGCCAAGCATTATGTATGCATGCCGACATTTCCTCCGTGACGCGAATCCCAGATGAGAAAATTTTGTGCACTTCCACCACTACTTAACCAGTCACGGTGAGGTTGGGGGTTGGGCTAACCCAATCTTGTAGCAACATTTAACACTTTGAAGGTACAAAACGCATATTGAACATGGCTACGCTAGCACTCAAACTATCCAGAAAAGCTTACAACTTGCATGGATCTTCATTTAGAAGTATAATTTCATTTGCATTCTCCAGCTCTGAAGGTCTATCACCTGGGAGCAAATCTATTCCGGTATCCCCGCACGGGGACAGGGTTGTTTCGAGAACCACATACCCTTTAGAGAGAGGTAGTACCAGAGTTCAGAGGGGTCAATTGAGTCGAAGGCCGTTTTCATATCGAGGAAGATAGAAATGGTGGGTTTACGAAGAGTATCTGTGTTGTAGAGTTTGGCGCAAAGTGAAAATGTGGCGTATACAAAGTCGACCAGGTTCCCAAGGGACGAGCCTGCAGCTCTTAGTCAGTCAGCCTCCAAAGCAGCACAGTCATCGCGACGGCCTTAGTTAACGATAAGCCAGATTCGTGATACCTTCTACAAGCATTGCTGTATTTGTTCTAGAGGTCTCTAGCCAAACGTAAAACCACCACGTTCCTAGATATAGCAGTTGATCTCTCACGGCCGTTTCTTCAGATCACAGTTAACCAACCAGGCAACCGTTCTCCTACACATATATACATAATTAAAAATAAACCTGTTTGCTAAGTCGTGTTGGTCTTAATGAATTAAATTTACCTAGGAGAGAGGTAGCCAATCTCATCGACAGGACTGATGTCTTATAAATGCGAAGGAAATATTTTTGATGGCCATTAAACAGCACTGCACGATTGCTGGACCTGTTTGGAACTCGTCAGCAGTACGCACTTTTCGTGTCCCTGTAAGGACTCGAACAGCGAACCTCCTGGTTGAAAGTCAACACCCTTTCCCACCAGTCCGAAACAGCAATTTCACCTACTTAGACAAACGCTGAAACTCCATCCCCAAAAACTGATGGAGACAGTCCATCTGGATCGTGGGGATTACACCTTCTGAGATAACTTGTTTCCCGGGAATCCTGCAATGCAGATGCAGGATTTATGTCATCTGAAAGCATTTGCCCAGTTGAGGTGATAGAGAATAGACCTCATGTCGATGGGGGCCAGTTGAACTAAAACTCGAAAGGTTCAGCCCATCAGTCAAGATGGCGTTGCTGATGATAAATCCGTGTGCCATCGGACTCCTTAATTACCGCACTTGAGCCCGTATTCTTGATTAGAAGGAAGAGTGCGACTATTACCAATAGCTGCAGCTTTCTCCATCTCTCTACACTTTCTAACCCACCACTTCTTGCGGTCGTTCCTCACATTCTTGATAAAAAGAGTTGCATACCATGTCGTATCGGGTATAATAAGGAATGACTCTGCGAGCATCCAGTGAATTAAGGAAATACGTCGTTCGTTTTTTCATCGTGCGCTCAAATCCAACGTTGATTTGCCCGATATTTGATAACCTTATTGAACAGTTTCTGATTCAAGTAATCTTGAATGCTGCACTAGCCTTTCAGATAATTATCAATGTTCTCACCATTACCATAAAGTGAGGGAAGAAATAAACTGAATGAGTCCCTAACTCATGTATTGCAAAAGACCAAAGAAGATGCACATTGCGTCAGAAGTGATGACACAAATTAGTATGGACAAAGGAAACAGATGAAAAATGCTTTCTGGCTGAGGACAAGATGCTTACTAACATTTTACAGGACATTAATGGTCAAACTATCGAAGCACATAAACCATCCGTGTACCGCAATCCCACGATTGTGATGGGCAGTTGTACTACCGGTCATTGTGATATATCTCCACCGTCATACGACAGTTGATTTCGCTATGTCAGGGTTGCTGGTTTTCTTACTTCGAGAATCGACTACGAATACGCTGCGCTTTGTGCTGTACCATACGACAAAAAGTGGCACTCAGCATGCGGTTACCGCTGACGGAGTGAGTGCAGGGAAAAGGTCAGTTTTGCAGTAAGCTCTTAAAACTAACTTCACAACATCAAAATCAAACGGAGAGCACACCAGATACAGACATATTACGGTTGACTGTGTATTGGCAGTATGCATAATGGATTAGTACGCATGGGATACACGATGCTTGACTAATTTGTGCAGCTAAGAGCTAATCTATCGCTCCGGAAGAGAATGCATCTTGATTTGGTGTGATGGCTTGTGAACCTCTAAGACTCAACGAGCTACATAGGATACCCTTTGTGAAGTCGAAGAACTAATCACGCCTAGAAGACCGAAGTGTAGAGATCAAACAAAATGCAGTCTTCTGGTCCCCAGGGATGGGGTTTGACTCAAATTAGCGATCCAGTCGGCAAAAAGTTATGGACTAGTAATCGATCCAAGCAGATGGGCCTCCAATCCGCCTTGCGGTTAGGTTCTAGTCAGAACCAAGGGCTTTGAGTCAATAGCCCCTCAACAGTACTCCATGAAACTCTAGTGCATACACAAACGGACAATGATTTACGATGATGATGATTTTTTTGTTGTGTTTAGATTTGTGTCACTTTTACTTACTTCTACTCCCTCCTGCTCGGAATGATTAACACAACACAAACTAATGAACACTTGCTAGGATGAAAAAAGAGAAACGTAAGCGAGCACACACTACAAATTAATCAGTGAATGTGATTTGACATACCTCGTGAATAGCCCACAAAAAGACGATCGGGGAACTCCGGGCGAATATGCAAACGCGTTGGCCATCCAAGCCAAGTGGGTTTCTCTGATGAAAACAAGTAGAAATTACCATTATTCTCATTAGTAACAGTAAAACGACCAAATCACTGAAAGTATTTTGCTATCCCTAAAAAACCCTAAAGTTAATCAAGACAATGGTGTAGAAGAATTTCGAACGAAAAACCAATGTGTGATTGGTTCTAAATCAGATTTAGGTCGCAAGATGAACAACAATGATCAGTTATCATGAGCTGAAGCCTGGTTGATCGAGAAGGTGCGCAGCTGTTCAGAAACCTTCGGGAAAAAATCAAACACAGTCTTTTGGTATACTTTCTAAGAAGCGCTTGGTTTTACGCATTCCCAAATAGGAATGTGTTTCGGCAAACCTGTGCAAAAAAGTGGGCATCAACGAGGAAGTTGATCCCAGAAAAACCTTGCAAGCAATCCGAATTCCCGTAAAGAAAATCGTTTTGTGGATGAATGTACATGGTAGGGCGTAGAGTAGGTAGAGCCTACGAAATATCACTGTCAACATCGCGGCTGACATAACCAACAAATGTATGCCCTCAAATCAACGAGAACGTGTGCAGGGACCACGGTACAGGAATGAAATATTGCCTGACAATCATTCTTTTTTTGCAGTCAAGCCGAGTTCACAGTCATTGTGTTGGATGATCGCGACCGCACAAGTTTGTTTTGTATTTGGTGCGACTTATATGATCGTATACAGTCCGGTCCATTCTACATCTGATGACCTAACACCCAACTTGGCAAAGGAATAAAATAAAGCACTTGCCGGACTTCAAACCAACCTCGATTGAATCATTATTTCATGTTGTCAAGCATATATATATATTCCACTTCCAATTGCTCTCAAGATCATTAACACGTTTATCAAGAAGTAGAGGGATTTCATATGAAACTCTTTGTCTGTTCATCATTTCACAACATACAAAGTCATGCTTTTCGCTCCCAACAAAAATCCTTGACAACCCTTCACATCCGTTACATCAAGATTTCATTAAATGTGTCCTCCTCTTTTACCCGGTGCCGCCGCTATAACTGTATATTTGCTCGCACGATCGCCAATCGGACTTGTGGTGCCTTATCTTGCCCGAATTTTTGTCAGCCCAGACCGCATCGCATCAGAACTTAACTCACTCACACCGTAAACTGTTTTCTTTTCTCCTTACTTACCCCGATACTGCTATAATTGTTCGATAATTGTTGTTTGCTATGTGGCTGCTAAATATCCACCTTTTGGGGTGTATAAAGCGAATACTTGACTTAACTTGTGTAAAGCACTGATTACGTCATAGAACCATACTACTTCTGTAATAGTTTGGAAGTTAGATTTATGACACTCCATGAGTAAACTTCGCCACAATCTTTATATCAGTTTTCTTCGTTTAATGGAGCCCACCGTACAGCCTACCTCGTCTTTTACGCTCGGAGCATCTTTTGCTGATTGCTGATCTACCATACCCTGTTTGAAAGATCAACCCTGTGGTTAACAAATAAAGACCATTCTTGACACGACCCGGCTTGAACAATTTAACCGTAACCCTCAGCAACACGTTTTTATTGGTTGTTCGCTTTTTCTTACTTTCCTTTAATACTCCGTTCCTTGGTCGATCGGATGGACAACCCCAAAACCTATGAAAAATAGTGATCGGAAACGCGAGACTAACATGAGCACCCAGTGAAACTGCAATCAATAAATACACTGTTTCTATTCATAAACCAGATGAATTCTTCACGTTCCCAGGGAAACGATATTACGCTTATGTGACCGAAATACTGACACAAACACCGGCAGTAAACTCCATCTAAAATTCACAAAAATCCCAAATAATGAAATTTCTGACTACGGGCTTTTTTATTCAATACTAATACGGTAAATTCTGCAGATTTGAGGACCTACCTACCACGCAGTCAGTAGAACCTGAAACCTAAGGGGTGGGTAGAACTACACGCCAGGCTTTGAACGAAGAAGAGTGGAAGTGAAATTCGAAACGGCAACAGCAGTGACAGTTGATAATACCAATAATTCTGCACTTCATTGTTTCGGTCCTTCGACTACACTTCCGGTCGATGAATGAAGAAAGAAGGGATAATATGAAATAGTAATACCAAGGTATAAATCCAAAAAGATGGGATTAGCATGTGAATACATGTTAGTGTTTACGACATTATACTTTACTGTTTGTTCAACAAATTGTCCACTATACTATGCTTTGCTATGCTATGCTATTCTCTTCTCACATAGCACACTACTTGTCCACCTCAGCTCGCAAACTACTGATGTTTGTCAAATAAGCCATCAACTAAAGGTATACTCTCTTTTCATCGGTATTAGAATGTTTGAATCCGATTATTGAAGTGCAGCAGTAACTGTGAGACCCCAAATAGTCTGAAAAGGCCCGGGTTGAAATCTGTTTAACTAATGCAGATATAATTAGCAGTTACAAATGACAGATCATCATAACCGTTTGGTGTATAGCTTAAACCTAGCTTTTGTGCATAAGTGCAGTCTTCCGAGCATGTGCGCGTGCATTCAAACCCCGACTAAAACGCAGAGCACAGTGAGAAGCTCTTGGGACAGCTGAGTGAACCCAGTTAACCACTTACAGACGGGGTGATGATTACAGAACAACAAACACACTTGTTCCCGTAGGAGTGGGAATTGACACCACACGGACGATTTGGACCTCTAGAAAAAATGAGATTTCAGAGACACTGGCTGATATACCAATAGAAACTGCAGAAGACACTCAACTACATCACCCAATGATTATAACCATTGGCCTAGGCCCACGGATACACTAAGGGACATCGACGTGGAATCAAACCACAAAAGGTAGAGTTCTTCAGTCTGTTTTGTTGTGGATGTTTGCATCGTATTTCACTAAGGTGTCAAGTATGACGGAAGCGCAAATCTCTTGAACGCTAGCTGATCAAGAGCCGAATAAATGACTGCAAGTAATATTAATGATAATAAAATAATAATGAAAATAATAATAATAAAAATAATAATAATAAAATAATAATAAAATGTCAGGAAATAGAAAAGGATGCAGCTGATGTTAGTAGCCGCAGTCTATTCCGTAGTACCAAAAGTGCCGGTCAAAGTAAACACCAGTTTACCCCCAGTAAGGTTGTACAGAGTGGTGAGGAAATTAGTGCATGACGCTGTCTAACTGGCATCCATCAACAACTGGATTTATGAACTCATTTCTCAAGTCCTTTGTCTGAAGGCAACCACTCGAAAAACAAACCGCTTCAAAAGGTCTGTGGACCGAATAAGTCTATTTTCAGTCTTAAATATGAGAGTTCAGTTGTGAACAACAAGCAGACAAAAGTCCCTAATGGAAGGAAGAACGAATTAACAAGTAACGGCATCATACAACTATCCCAGCGATTTGCAAGAAATTGGATAGCTCCCTTGTAAAAACTACAGAGGAATTACGGTCACTAGCATCGCTCTGAACTCCCTCACTGAGATTATACCTCGCCGATTAACTGGTGCACCCAACCTGTGTTCGGGTAGGTTTTGGGCATGGCCAAAACTGCATACATCATGGTTCTACCTTTTATCAGCCCATAGAACACATGATTTCCTTCCGTAAACCCACTACTTCGTTTTTTCATCTGGAAGGGGCCTCCAACTCAGTGGATTGTGGTGGAAATCAAGCAGCATAAACAGCTTTTATTAACGTGCTCTGAACCCTAGGGTCTAAGGTTCACACCATTCAACCCAATTGTAGAGGTAAATGGTGGATTTCGCCCTAACCCATTACTGCTTCCACAGCAGTAGAAAAAAAGTAAAATTCCTCTACTTAGGTAACTATAAATGGGCGAATCTCAGAGTGAGTTTCGTGAATAGTGACGATGGTGGAATTTCTGCGCCACCTGAA
>UZAN01053523.1:2458-13353 GCA_900618425.1 Echinostoma caproni
GGTCGAACCAACTGTCCATTGCTTTCTAGCTTTTTAGTTCACGCTTCATTTGCTATACACTCGACGAATTTCCATTTGAAATGTGTAGTGTGACAATTAGAGGTTCAATGTTTGGGTACATCACATACGAATCACTTAAATGCATTAATCATAATAGGATACATACTTCAAAACCAAATTGTCATTCATCGGGAGGTAATGGAACGATCTGGACACTATCTTCTGAATGAAACGGGAGCACACTCTAGAGAATTCGCCCCACAGGACGAGGCGATGGAATAGTTATGAAAGGTCTCGCGACCGTCATCAAAATGTTGACTCAATTAGGGATGCGGATTGTGCAACTCCGAATGTGACAATAAGTATTATTATAAACTTCGCTATTGGTCCGCAGTTAAAATTAACATTATTCACGATAATCGTTCATACTGTCAATGTGAATAAGATAAGAGAAACAATACGGGATTACGTAATACTAATTCTGAATTGGAGATAATGATGATAACGACTCGAATAGTAATGATAANAACTCACCGTCTTGTCAATAGTGATTATTTGCCAAGGATCTCAACCCTTCGTTCTTGAAATTTGGTATAGAATGAGCCCATTCCAATCAGTGTTCTCCCAGTGATGGTGCAATTTTGGTCCTCAAGGGTATCGGTTGATTCGAGCTGTTACTGCCGCTGCTGATAATGCCTAACTTGAAAGAAACAGCTGGTCAGTTCTGCAAAATTCTTCATTCGGTACTTTTTTTGCTTGTGTTTTGTCCATGAACTTCATGGGCCTATTCTTAGACAATCGTTTAGCCATTAATGTATTTTCGGTTTCGTTCAGCGTGTCATTAACTCGGTTCTGTTTAAAACACTATCTTAAGGTTTTGATTCACTGTTTTGTATTACACACCCAGTAATAGCGCGTTTCATGGAAGTTGCGATCAGCACTCGGCTTTANAAACTCTTGCTACTGTGTACTACAAACGTCTTATTTAAATTCCACGGAAAGGACTAAAGACAAATTGATGGCGTGGCCATGGAAAACCCTTGGCGACCAGTGCTAGTAGGTTTATTCACGGCATAATGTGAATCCCAAGCCAAGATTTTACTGAAATGAGCTGTGTTATGCAGAAAATACGTCATTATCACGGACAATGTAGAACAGGCCAAGAACATCCACAAAGACCTCAATCGACTGCATTCGAACATACGAATCAGTATGGAAACTGAACAAAACATTTTCTTCGACATAAATATCCTTCGGAAGCCAGATGGAACTATATCACGATCAGCCTATGGTAAAGCTACCTGAAAAGATCAGTAAATGCCCTTTGGAATTTTTGTGCCAATTGCATATAAGCGTGGTTTTGTTCATGCCCGATTCGATAGAGCCCTTTGAATTTGCACTGACGATACGATATCAAACGAGGTCAGCTTGTTGTCTAACACGTAGACAAGAAATGGTTATCCCGAGGAATTTGTTGACAGGTACAGTAGATTGAAGACTGAGAAGTCTGTTGTTGCTTCAGCGTATAAATTGGAGATCACGGTTTGTCTTCTATTCAAAGGTAATGATGTAACTAATCAAATCCATCAACGGTTACGATCCGTTGTCAACCGGACTTATTACTCAGCTAAACCCAGAATTGTGCTCAGGACAAGATGT
Source organism: Echinostoma caproni (assembly GCA_900618425.1). NCBI lineage: Eukaryota > Metazoa > Platyhelminthes > Trematoda > Plagiorchiida > Echinostomatidae > Echinostoma > Echinostoma caproni. The sequence continues at coordinate 4,118 of UZAN01053523.1, forward strand.
ATACCTTTTCCCCCGGTTAAAGAACACCCACCTCTGTACGCCAACTCAAACATAATCTATCGATTCCAATGTGAATGCGGAGACACTTACATAGGCAGAACACAAAAGCAGTTACCTAATCGGGTTTTGGTACACATTCTGAACTGGGTTCAACGCATTACTGCCGTCTACAGGGCCGGTAACCGACCGTGTGTAGTATGTTTGGACGGCACAAAGGAACGTGAGTGGTGGTTTCTCCTGACGGTCAGAAATGAACCTTCCAGAGATAAAATTACTGTGATAAAGGTGGTAACCATCGGACCATTCCATTAGTTATCTTGCGTGCCTGTGGGAATTCTGAAGACATGTTCCAAATGAAACTTTTTGTTGTGTGTAACGTCACCAAGTTATCATCCCGGAGGACGTGTGTTCAAATCCAGCTACCACTGCCTGACTTTCCCCAATTGTGTGTTATATGGTAGTTCTTTGATTGACCACTTTCACTTTCTTGAAAATTTTATCATCAGGTATTCACCAAAAAGGAGAAAAAATGAAACAAATAACAGTAGTTGCAGTTCTGAGTGACGATATCGAAATGATTTAGATCATCCTAAAATTGTCCGTAAAACCTAACATTCATTTTTTAATGAAGCAAAAGCCTATTGATAGTTGTACCTGTTGCAGAAAAACTGTCTGGTACCATGTCGTTCGGACGCGAATGGGTCAACTGATGACTGATAACAGGGAAAATAGAAAATATGATTCTGTGAATAGTCAAGGTTCACAAATCGATCTACGAAGATGCATGGTGGAAAATTTAAACGATGTTAAGAATATTTGAGGCAGCCACAAGCACACCCACTCTGATGTGCATCAAGGCCAAATAAAAGATTAACAGCTAGTGAGTCCAAAGCGAAAGCAATAACAACAGCAGCAACAACAACAACAGCGATGCTGCATTCACTTGCGCAGTCGTTTGGGGGTAAATTGTCAAACGAGATGATATTTACTTCTTTTACGATGACAGCAACCTCACAGCGAACATGAACGGTTGGTCCACATGTGCATCATTTGAATAGTATCAGTCCCTTTTACGCGCACAACAGCGTCAGCAGGAACAAATTCGACTGTCAGTTCACTTGTTGACAGCTGAGGAAAATGGACATTCGTCGTGTTGCGAGTGTGTGATGCATGCGTAGGGTGCATGTTGGCATGGACGTGACAAGGGGTGGGTGTGTAGGGAGATGCCAATAGCCCTTACTTGTGTCCCCAACATTCATATCAATCGGTCAAACTGATTTGCATTCTGTTTGTAGAATGCATCGTTCGAGTTTTTGTTTAATATATGTTTAATATACTTTATCGTGATTTTCCCTGTTTCATTAAAATTGTCATTCAGTTTTGCAATATCTGAGAGTCTTTGGTGCCTTGTGCAAGATGTAGACCTGAAGCGCACGCTCTCATGAGGAGGCATGACACGCCTCTCGAAAAATCTGTTGTAATCAAAGTAGGTACTGTTTACGGATTACGAATCACGGTGGCAACTGAAGCACAGAATCACACTAGCAATCGTACACTGGAATCTACCGAAACTGAGATGCAGCAAAAAGGCCACGAAAACAGCGACTCCTTTATTGAGGAAAATCGATGGAGTTAAATAACATGTACAAGGAATTTCATTGTTTGTACAAGTGTCCACCAATGACCTGCTTGTATTCTTGACGTCATACAGCATCTGAGTGGATCATGCGGCTTCTGATTGGTCAGCCTGATTGGCCTGTAGCTCGTTGTCCGGAAACTGTAACGCGTCGCTTCGTGACTGGCGTTGTAGATCCGTAGGCAAGGGTCAACACTACCCAACGTTTTAGGACAACGCCAGCCAGGAGGCCATACGGTACAAGTTTAGAACAAGTAATCAGAATCCTGTGTTCTGGACTAATCAAAATCCACCTGTTTCAAACAGGAATTGTTTGACAAGAACAACACGAAGAATGCTTGTTCAGTACAAGTTCAGTCAATGGCATTTTATTTTAAATATTATTTTACCGCATCGATTTCCTTTAATAGGCTAACCACTATTTACACAACCTTTATCCTTCGTCTAGGTATCGGAGGCTTGATTGGAGGATTATCATTTATAGTTCCTGGTTTGTTTTCATCCTTGCTAATTATATCCCACAAATCATTTTCGCCTCACTAATATACTTCCGGGTTCAGTTTACAGATCAGGTGTCTTTAACAGGTTCTCGATAGGTTCGGATTGGTGAAACTTATCCTGCACCCACCGTTTCTTGTTCGATCTCCTTCACTTATGGACAGGCCTATGGAAAATCGCTATTTTCTCGCTATTCTAACTACTAAAAAACCGTTACCGAATGTGTCAAACGTTCGATGAAATTTCGTTTGTTTCATGGTATTAATGGAGAATTTGATTCGATTATATGGTAAATTTCGCCGTGCACAGAGCAAGCTAAGGAGAAGCATTAGGCAGTTGTTTCGACCTTGATGGGTCTCATCAGCTGTGTGACTCCGCCGACCCAACTGCGGATCGAACCCGGTAGCTCACAGGCAGTACGTAAGCATACTACCCGAAGGTCCGTCCTTCAAGTCCTGCCGTGGAAACGAATATATAAATAATAATCAATAAGGATGAGTGTCGACCACGATGAAACAGTTATCCGATGCACTTTTTTGACTATCACAAACCACTATCTATGAGATCTAAAAGCTACAGTGATATACGGGAAATTAACAAACTCTATGGAGCGAAACCCACACAAGACCGCAGTGACCAAACGGATAATATAGGGAAAACATAAATATGTTCACATCGGCAACATGGCTTTGGAAATTTATAACGATGTGATGTATTCTGCAGCATATCCCTCGGCTCGTGTTTCGATTCACTCTGGCAGTGGACATATGTAACTGATTGTATTGTTCGGTGAACTTTTCAGACTGTGAGTGTATCAGACCAGAAGAGTAAGTATACGTTAACGTATGAAACTGGTAGAATCAGAATTTCATGGATTATCAATGTAGTCGGTCAGAACGAATACGATATTTCTGTTGGTCAGTACCCATTAACAGCAGGAAAACTTGAAATACAGCCGAATTTAACCTCATGCAGGAAATCAAACCATAGTTTTATGCATAGTATTGAATGCGATTCGACAAAAAGTTTCAGGCACCTTGATATGAGATAACCAAAACAAGTGAAGTGAAACAGGGTTTATGAAGTGTGGTGATCCAGACTTCCGTGAACGCAATCCATGCACGACTAGGTACAGTTTCATGTCATCCAATCACCGTTCAGGAAGCTCGACCAATGGTACACTGGGCGAACGTGACATCCGAGTTAGTACATACGATGCGTCGGCGCAAACGGTTACGTAATTGGACGACGGCCCTTCAACCAATCATATGAGCTATGACCTTCTGTAAAACATGCTCTAATTCTATCAATCAACATAAGCGTTTGCTGCTATCAATTCCTCGTGTATTTCATTGGTGTCCGCAGTTCGGGTTGGAGCCAATTCAGTTATGGCAGTATATTACGGATTCTCGTATTCCTAAATTCAATACTATTCCGATTACTACATGAAGTTAGGGTTTAAAATACGGGGTCATAGTAAATTTGGGTCGTAAGAAGCATTGGTACAAAAATCTTCATGTCTAACTACTTTTACATCCAGTCTTCTAGATTGAAGTTCAAGATTTTCCAAACCAGGATATTGTTGTGATCGGATAGCAATAACTAGCAGTGTTCCAACGCGGTCACCACCCATTCTGAAGGAACGGTCTCTGTGTTTTGTGCTCCAGGTTCATGTGTCCAGCATCAAGTATCTCATCTAAAAGCGCGCAATACTTTCAAAGTTAAAAAACGAAGGCAACTACCGGATACGTTTCAAAATAACCAAAATACAAACGTGAGTGAAGAAACCAACATATCGCTTTGTTTTTTTACTTATACACATGATCACCACGATGATGACGCTTAATTTCGAGAAACTTCTCGTGTTTCACCTCCACTGGTTATTGGTTGGTGAATCCACAATAAGAAACAGATCTGGTCTTCGCTCAGTTGAAACACATCCCTAATTGTATGCACCATCCACTGCGTTTTGTTCCAAACAATCATCTCCTTCAAGCATGCCTTGCGCTAACTTTCTTCAGCACTTTACGAACAACATTCAAACTGTGTATGTTTTTGGCTTTAAAGGCATCCTCTTTCCAGTCATCTGTTGAGACGGCTCAATCAGATTCATACTTTTTCGCTCGGTAATTTGCCAGTAAGTGCATATTGACTGCACATGGATAAAATGTGCATTTCATTTGTAGATGTCTCAGCATTCGTTGATTTCAGAAGATTCCGATATGTTTTGATCCGACTCCCCTACAGCGGTGTGGTTAGTGTTTGTGCGTCAAGGCCAAAGAACTACGGGTCACGGCTAAAGCATTACGGGTTTTTTTAGTGTATCGGGGCTAAAGGATTGCGGGTTTTACCTAAGGGAATGTAGGTCAAGGTTAACGGATTGTGGGTTTTGGTCAATGGATTACGGGTCGAAGCTAAGGGGTTGCGGGTTTGGGCCAAAGCTTGATGGGAAAAGGTGCAGATAAGGTAAAATGAGTAAGTAAGTTTTTATTTATTCTGAAGGAATCACATACCGAAGTTTTGGCATCTCTTTATTGGTTATGAGTTGAGCAGTTTCACCAGTTTAGTGGATGAAGCGATCTGATTGTCTATTTCAAAGGGACCATCCTCTTTTCGGTGCTACCGGTGCGTAATAGCGTAATCAAGTCATCAATGTTGTTTTGAGATTCAATCGTGGTCGAATGTTTAACAACGTCCCAACTCTCACAGGCTCTGTTAGTTGGGGTATAGGTTCAGCATTTCTCTTGATGATCTTCTACTCTTCCTCGAAATATATGTATACCGAGAAGGTTAACAGTTGAAAAAATTAAGAACACTGTCGATACGCTAGCACAAAAGTACACATGCCTTAATTGTGAGATTGGGTCTTATGGAATAGAAATAATCATTCAAATTGTGAAAACTTCCGTAACCTAGTTGGGATTCGGACGCGCGCATAGACACCATCTAAACTTTTTAAACAGTGCATGTACTATCAGCTGAGCTACGGGGCCACATTGATAGCACTAATCTTTTCGCATTTTGAACACTCGCCTAGACGTATGGAATCCACCAAGTAGCATGCAACCTGATTGCCACGGTAGATTTTCCTTAGAATTCACCAGAATCCACCGAATGAGCTTCTAAGACGAACTTGCTTGTTCCAATTATGTTGTTTGGCAGACTGAAGTTTCGTTGTGAAAAGTTCAGTAGCCTCGGTAGGATTCGAACCTCGTCTCAGGTTTTTTATATTCGAACTTGTGGAATTGTCAAACCAGTGTCTTGAAGATTCATATTTGATTGGTTAGTGCGGCCATTCATCGTGGATAGCTACGTGCAATGTTTAGTCCCGTCAATATCAATATTACTCCTCTAATAACAATATACTATGCTTGTTTTTGTTCTACATTTGATTTGATTTCTAGTCATTAACTGATCACACAAACTAGATGAGATTGGTTGTGCATCAAAATGACGGTATCGACTGATTACCATCTTACTCGGAACACAAGTCCGAAGGCGAACAATTGTTTTCCAATGATTCATAGTCGTGCCTGTACAGATCATATAAGAGGTTGTTGTTAGTGGGGACACATTTTCACGCTGGGTCGAAAGATCATTTGGGATGGGGAGAGGGGAGGGGTGGGGTAAGCCCTATATGTCTGTGTTCGGATGAGATTGATTGTGATTAGAGTGGTGGTGGTGGTGGTGGTGATGTTGATGATCAATTCGGGGACAGGGTAATGGAGAGCTTGAACCAGTCGCTATTGTGCACAGTTCTGGTGCGAACAGGCGAATACCTGTCGCCTCAGCGATGGCTAGTGTGTTCTTCGTTGGTAGGAAGGAGGTACTACTGAGATGTGCATACAATGTTCAATTTCTTTTTGATGGAAAACTGTACCGTCAAATAGACAGAGTGGCCATGGGTTCCCCATTAGGTCCATTGTTAGCAGACATATTTATAGTCAAATTAGAAACTCCAATGTTGAAGCGAGAAATAGAGCGAATGAGTCTATATTTCCGCTACTTGGACGACATATTCCGTCTCACACGGAAAGGTAGGAACACGACAAGATTACTCAAGATATTCAACGAAGCTCACGATTCAATTCAGTTCACGTTGGTAACTGAAGAAAATGACAATTTAACCTTCCTAGATGTGGCACCCCTCCAAAGCGATGATGATTCTTTAGAGCGTCGAATACATAGAAAACCAACTTGGGCGGGACAATATACATACTTTTACAGCTTCGTCCCATTCAGACAGAAGAGACCGAAGAGAAATGTAATTCAGTCTCACATCACGAGCGCGAAAGATCTGCTCTGACAATGTGGTAAGTGAAAAACAAACAAAAATTAAGGATGTCCTTTGAGAAAACGGTTCTCCTGAACGGTTCATTGAGAGAAACGTTCAGAAAAGGCGACAATCTGAACAGGTTCATGAGGCGATAGGTATTCGCCTGTTCGCACCAGAACTGTGCACAAAAGCGACTGGTTCAAGCTCTCCATTACCCTGTCCTCGAATTGATCATCAACATCACCACCACCACTCTAATCACAATCAATCTCATCCGAACACAGACATATAGGGCTTACCCCACCCCTCCCCTCTCCCCATCCCAAATGATCTTTCGACCCAGCGTGAAAATGTGTCCCCACTAACAACAACCTCTTATATGATCTGTACAGGCACGACTATGAATCATTCGAATACTGTCTTTCTATCTGTATTTTCTTTTTCAACTATTCAGGTTTCACGATACATAAATTCGACTCAGCTGAAGTTATTTTGACTCGGTTTCTTTGTGTGCCGATTCTTGCTGAAATTACTAAATCGACCATCATCATACGGACTGCGCTCACACGTCAAGATCAACTGACAGCAATCGTGCGATTGTGGAACTTCGAATCCTTTGTGCAAGCACGCGTTTTCCACGCGGCCCCATCCTCTTAACAGAACACCCTGAGAGCACGAACACCATCCCATGTGAGTCTTGTCAGCACTGATCTCATCGATCGAGGACCACGGAACTATATAATAAACTCGAGAATGATCGGACAGCTTGCCACCATGACATGCACAGCTGGGTTAATTTATTTTATAGGATTGCTCAGACACACGAAACCAGCTGCTCAACGAAATATGTTCTACGCCTTGTGCGAGCCCCCACCCCACCCCACCCTTCCCGCTTGCCTGAACTCCAGTCGTTCACACTAACCCGACCGACCATGTGCCAGCCAAGGAAGGTGACAGCAGCCATCATTCATAACCTGCTTTTCTCCATCTTGGTGGCGACAACAATCTGAATGAAAGCCTCAAGCCAAAACCGGGGTTATTGAGCAAATTAGGTGTGTGTCTGATCCCGGTAACTAAAGCAAACCTAACTGATTCAGCTATGGAATTCGTGAACCTTTAACTCAGATGATTTCATCGGTTTTGCATCCCTAACCTCGGCAAATGTCAATGGACCGTATTATGAACCTAATTTACATTCGATGGGATGTGTATGTCCATATATTGCATTTGTGCGCCATCTATGGTCAATCGCCCCAGTCCATCTTCGTAGTTTGTTCGGTAGCTGATGTCAGTGAATTACGGTAATGTTTGTTAAACACACTCTTCCTATCTCGTCGCAACAACAACAGCAGCAGCAGCCAAAACAACAGCAAGAACACAGGTGTACCCAATGTGGAATGGGCGACCGGATGTCACGAATGTCAAATAAATAGGTGATCCGCTTTACGGACAATCGGGCGATAGTGGCATTTGGGCTGGTGCTGGTAGTAATGGTATCGGTGACGACGGATGGGTCATCGGTAATCGACATTCGGATTCCGGCTCATTCTGTGAATGCGGCCATATGCATTGCATGAGGAGAGTAGGAGAGCATCATCTTCCTTTGATAGTCCAACTCGATCAGGAACAAAATCAACTGAGTACCAAGACCATAAGTGTGGGTAGTATCTATTATTACAATGTCCAGTAAAACCCGTTATTGAGAAAACAGTGCTCTGGAGGTGCCCTGAGTGTTGTTTAATTTGTGGAAATTCTACGGGAATTGGGTCACAAACACGTCTACAAACCTTTAGCTGAAAAATTAACTTTTTCCAGATTGTTGTACTTTCTCACGCTAGGTTTGTTAGCTTTGGCAAAAAAGAGGTTACTGATCACTTACATTTCGATTCGAATGATAAAAGGCTTTACTTGTAACTGTATTTGTCTGACTAGCAAAAAGGATGGTATGATTGATCGGTTGTGATGTTTGGACTGTTTGGACTGCGGTTATCTGGTTCTCAATCAATCGTTGAATCTAAGACCTCTAAGGAGTTCAGCTTTTTCGACTAATTCCCACTCCAAAACTATTCGTTTGCAGCTTGCTTCCATGGATAAAATGCTATCCAATGTGTTTCCCACCTGTGCATTGAGAACATCTGTGATTGACCGCGTTAACGAGAGTCAGTTCGACACTCCCAAGAAGGTTTTTTCACGGTTATTTGACCGCTCCATTGGCTCCAGCGTCAATCTCCTGCCTTGTATTACGAGTTGGTGGCAGGGGTGGGCTAAGTCCTGCATGTTACAATGCCATCACTCGCGCTCTCACCGGGTGCGAACAACAATCTTCTCGGATAAGCCACACAACTGATTCACCTATCTCTTGGTCCAACCGCATATTTAGTAATTTTTCAATGGTATACATAAGATAAATATTATAATGAAATCTATATGCATTTCGGATTATTGCCGCAGGCAATTTCGATGTCATGTGATTTGAAAAGAAAAGACCATATTGCAATACTGCACGATTTATGTCCAGGACGATTTCGCTGCATCTCAACATGGTGCATACTGCAGAAAATACAATGTTTATATAGGGTTTTAGCATAGCAACAGAGTGAGGCAAAATACATTAAAAACAGACAAAAAAAAGGGAGGGGTAAAAGGACCATATCACCAGGGCAGGGAGAGACTAACATACAGTTCTTTTTGCTGGCACAGGGGGGGCTTCCATCGATTAATCGCAATTGCTTCAGCAAACCTTAGCAATCTTGCGACTTGTGACTTGTAGACAATTTTAAACGCTGTGCTTCGGTCGACGTGGTGTTGCGTCATCAGCAGATGTCG
>UZAN01053524.1:3214-16443 GCA_900618425.1 Echinostoma caproni
GCAGGGTGCGCTGATTGTCGGGCCGCCGTTCGGAATTGGTCCTTGGTCTCATGAACTTAGAGAAACAAGCAGGCCGTGGATGGGACAGCACCTTATTGTTTGGGGGCTGCCCAGCTTTAGTGGGCGGTAGTTGCCCAATGAAGTGTGAAGACTTATCCCCCTATCGGGACGAAGTCCCGAATACCCCGCTGTTACACCCATCTAGCGGGTTTTTTTGACCGGTAAACTATCCCTCGTGTTTAATTACTGGAGTGATCTCTCAGGGACGAGAGTGGATATTCAGAGGAAACTAAGAAGAGCCCAAGCAGTTGGCTTTGTGGTATTAAGCTTTATTTGGCCTCGACACATTGACCGTTCAGGCGTGATGGAACCGGCGTCTGTGAAAAGTAATTCTGTGTAGTTCACTCGGTCATAGAGGCATGCAAGCCATCATACCATATCAAGGTGCAATCTCGTCATGATAAACAGACGGAGCGATGAAAAGTAATATCATTTGGCGCTCTCGGTGACAATGAGGAAGCAAACAATAATTTTTTTATTCGTTGTATCTAAATAGTTTGCTGTAGCTTTCACAGAATTGATCGCAAAACTTAACAGAGGGATTCAACTGCATGCGATCGGTAACCATATCAAAGGTTTAGATGCCAATGTTTACTTCAAAATGGCTCATTAATTGATAGTTTTATTCAGCCAACCGGATTAAGTAACAATCGATTGACGTTGCATATTTCTCGCATGTGTCAATTTACTTCAACAAAAATTATTATTGCGCTCGGATTTCAGTTGTTTGATCGAATATCATAATTACCATCCTTGATTTTGATGCCTGATTTCCGTTATGAGGGACGATGCTAATTTCCGTAGAAAATTTATCCCATGACTAATAGTAGTAATCACGTATTTCTTTCTTGATGCATCCTTCAGGTGAAGGGGACTACGACCGAGTTAAGACTATTTGAGCGCATACCAAAGTCGAGAAAATGGGCAACGAGGTTGGGAGCGGAACAGAGGACGTCTTCAACTCTGTAGTAATTAAATTAACCGTTTGATTTAGGAAAACAAATCAGAAATCTAAGGTTTCCTTGGGTATACTACACTATACACGTATTTGTTTCAGATGAATGGATTCATGTGTACACAAATACGCGGAGGAATAACAACTAGTAATGTCATTAGGAGTGAAGAGAGAAGAGAGGTTGGGAAGATGTATGACACACTGGTGATAAATCGCAAGGGAATAAGACGGGAAGGACTGTTCACAAAGAAATCCAAGGTGCATAGATGAAACATCGAAACTAAAAGGGGATAAACGTCACAAGACATAACCATTTTGTTCGAAGTAAAACAAGCTGCCACAGGTATAACGCATTGGATTGGTAAATCCGATTAAACGGAAGAGCGCTGCCAGACAAGGTAAACCCTATGTCTTAGAAGCTTATTCGGTGGACTACGGTGAATTCTAAGGAAAACCTAACGGGGGCAGTCAGCTTACATTCTAACTGGTGGATGCCCTATACCTCTGTAAGTTGGATGGGTAAATTCGAATGTGAAAAGATTAGTGCTATCGGTGTGGCCCCGTAGCTCAGCTGGTAGAGCGTGCGCGTACAAAGCGTAGGCGGCGTCCATGCGTGGGTTCGAATCCCACCGAGGCTACTGAAATTTTCACAATCGACATACAAGCTGTAGATCATTTTCCGNTGATAAATTGAGTCCCGAAATCTAATTTACACCAAGAGCTGCTTCACCAGCCTCCAAAAGCATCGACTTTTGACTTTTCACATTAATGTTCGTTGAGTTCAATGAATGATTTCATGGGATCAGGGGTGGTGGTTTTTATTTGTTGGGAAATTTCTCCCATGCTACATGTATAGCGTTTCGCGAGGAAGCATTTGATTTAGGTTCAACCAAAACACTGACTAGCTACTTCGTCTCCCTGCTAGGAATCGAATATCACAGTTTTGGGCCGCCGCTGAATTCCCGTGGGCGTATCCCAACATAACATGCTAAATTATTATCACCACTGGTCAAAGCTGATGGTCATTTTCCTTGAAGCTCACAATGAATAGTTCACACCCCTAAATTTCACGGTTCAACTCTCAGAAATAAAATGAAAATAGCAAAAATCATTGATCAGTGGCAACAAGGATGAAAAAGCTGTCTAGTGGTTATCACACGAAGGTTACTATGGCTCGCACCAACCCTGTACCGTTGGTGAACAGGACGATTCCGAACCCAAATCAATAGATGGCCTGATTTACCTTTTACTGACTGAATTTTCATTAACTACTGCATATAGACAATTGACTACAAAAACATTAACAATGTAAAAACGTATTTGAGCATACAAAAGAACCATTCATTTTGTTTACTTGACCCCATCCTGCTCGGTAAGCGAACCATACACCATAAGTTGCCTTGTGGCACAATCAACGTATGGTGAGTGCACCAGAAAGAATCACAAGATTTTGAGTGGTCTTTTATAGAAAATGGCTGAATGAGAGTATTGATTTTCAATTCAGTCATCCTACGCTATCTCACTTAAACGAGCCTCGTTATTACTTGCACCTGTACCAACATTGCTTAAATACAAGTTGGTAGTTTTGTTTATGCCGTTACTACCAGTTCGAAACCTAGCGTAGCTGTGTCGTTTAGCGACTGCTTACCATTGAATCAATGAGCTAACCATTCCTTTGGTATCCCCATTTTCATAAATTTGTTGGCGGACCATCATGATCATGTGCACTTGAAAAGATCGGGAGGAATTCAAAAAATGGAATCATCTAATGCATAGTTGGACTGAGCCCACGTGACATTACGCGACAACAATAAAGGCGATCAATCGATCTAAACCATCAATGTAGTCAAGCTTCCAGTTCTCTAAAGTGAAAACAATGAAGGGTGAGTAAATTTTCACTTCACGCATTCCGTACGGTTCAGGTGAGAAAATTATCGGTAATTCGCCCGCCATTCATCACGATTCAGCAAAACATCAGCTCCTGTCGTTTTTATTCATAAGACTAAAGCGTTTAATCCATCTGCTTGATTACGTACATCAGTTAGAGAAAACTGTAATAAGGACATCAAACGTGCCTCTTCTGTATTTGTATGTTTCTGATAGGCGCCTGTCGTTTGGAGAAAAAATGAGTCAAACCACACCACTTGAGTGTTTGTGACCGTGCAAGGGCCATTTCTAACTATACTGTCGAATCACGTGGAAGGTTTCGGAACTGAAAGTCAATTGTGTATTTTATTGCCTGTAGCGTAAGTTTAACATCCTATACTCCAAAACTTGAAGTCTTTCAATTGATATGGGACAAAAAGTTGCTATTTCTCCGCCTGAACATGATTTTGGGTGTCATGGTAGCGCATGCGAACAGCTGATTCATGCTATCACCTATCGGACTGAGGAATGTATGTAGCTTGTATTTCGGAGCTGAAAATATGCGAAACCTGGCAGTTGGTGTCAGCTGACTGCATCAACGGAAAGTTTCACCGAATATTACTTTTTACTAGAAGGAAAGAACAACGAGGGAAATAATACTGTCAGTTGCAAAATTGTATTGTGTTCTCCAACAGTAATTAAAGAGACATTTCACATTCCAGGGTGAACATAAATAGCTAATAACACGTATCTAGTATATAACTGACAATCTTTCTTCTTTTTTCGATTTTAATCCGATTAAAACACTGAAATCTGATTATAAATTTGAATACTTGCGGAGAAGAAACAGAATTAATTGAGGAAACTCTACATCTGCAACGAGCTCAGTAAAAGCTAGTGAAAATTGTTTAGCACCTTCATTATGCCCAGCGGGTACCTTTTGACTGTGAATCAAGAAAATCAACCCATGAAAAATTGTCTCTCTCAGAGAAGAAATCCTGTAGCTGTCTCGCTAGTTTATTTACACCGTCGGGGGGGAGGGAATAATAGCGCTTTCAAAACGGATGATTTTAATGACCATGATCAAAATTTTCGCCTACAATCAATGAAGTTCTCATTAACAATATACTGTACCAATCTTCATTCAATGGATCTTCTTGTGGCTGCATTGAGTCGAGTCCTTTTCTTCCACGCGTCGGATGGTCGGATTCATCATTCGAATCACTCAAACGTCCAAATAATTGATCGGGACAGAGGATATGATACGAAAAATCTGCTGACATTTAACGTTCGCGGAGCCTCTGTCTTATCATGGCAGAGGTACACTGTGGTTGAAAAACTCATTCATTCACTGATTTGAACAGGATACATGAAGCGTACAAAACTGGGGCGTGATTTTTGCGTAGATGAGTGAGTGGTATGGCACAAATGTCACCTAGCTAAGCAAATGGAGTCGTTTTAGCGTTGGGATACGAAAAGTGCATTTGTGTAAGGTCATGGCAAGCACATTATTGTGAGAGAACATGATTTTTCCAGGGGAAACACCATGGTTTTAATGCATCTCGTTCGAGGTTTACATGAAAAAGCAATCCAAACCACGTCAATCTTTCCTTGAGTTTGAGTTCCACGCTACGCAAATTATATTTCAGTGTTTTGCTTGGTGTTTGTGCTCGCGTGAAGCTCAACTTTCGCTTAAGGGGTATGTGGATCAAGTTGTAATCTAACAGCTTCACTTTCTCCTTCAACGTGAGAAATGAGAAAAGCGATATATTGTGATGGCAGAAAATCTGCACAACTGCCGAGCAGTCAACCACTGTGTCAGGCTTTGCCCTCATATAGAAATCAGTTTGAGGGATGAGAAACGGGATATCACAAGACAATCATCCAGTGCCACCGGCAAAATCGTTCATCAACTATCATTGGTAAACCCAGGTTCAGGGTATTCGCAAACTACTACATGCTAACTTTAACAAAGCCCGTGAGAAGACTGGTGATAGCCACGAGAACGCGGTGTAAACCCCTTAATTACCTGACACTTAGTTTTCGTACGCCAGCACTTCTGATTAGACCGGAAAAGCTTGGGACTGTCATCAATATTCGCAGTCTTTTTTTTACAATTGATCCCCGATTAGCTTCACATGATCTCACTCCCACGATCAGCTTTTAAAGGATTAGCGCGTAGTGTCAAATTTGGTCCAAGAATAAGTAGATGTAAGAGAGAAGTGGGCCATGACGGCAAGAGAAAACATTAAGTGAACAATCCAATTAAACGAAGTTGAGAATTGAGCAAACGATCACGAAGTGATACTGGAATGAGAATGGGGTGAATGGTGAATAAATTGGATTGGGTAGAGACAGGTTTACCAGGAGAGTATTTTCAGAGCGTGGCAACCACAAGCTGCGAAACCCGAGGTCTTCGCACATCAAGGTACATCGCGAGTTCACTAATTATGAATAATGGTTAATGGTTGGGACAGTGACAACGGGGATATAAATCACAATTCAAAAATAAAATAAAAGCCGAGTGCGATCCACTCTCGATTAGGTCAAGAAAAGTCAGGAAATCAGCTATCTCGCCCTTCTCGGAAATGAGACTCAACTACGAAAAACGATGAGAGTAAGAAGAAACATCATGATCACAGGTTGTGTTGAATTCAATTACTTTGTGCTAATCTCATCAACTGAGTGATGCATTCACTTTTGGTGAGAAGAGTGATAGGATCGCGAACAGGTGGACACACATAGGGAAGAAAAATCAATCAACATGAAGGCCAAAGGTCACCAAATCGAAACGGATTGAGTATAGGGTCAAGGAGCATAATCACTGCGAGTGGGCACCGTCACACCTGCCAGGGCAATGTGAAGCCGACCGCTAATTCGGTCTGCTTGCACAAGTCGGGTTTACAACTTCAAACAACAGTGAAGTAGACGATTATCCTTCAGACGGATCAAGGCACGAAAGGCGTTACCAGTTTTCTCACATTCTTTGCAATTCCACATACGACAGGTAATTGAACTGGACGGAAGGTTGGACCCGTTAAGTGCCGAACTCTCTGGTACGTGCTCTGCTTTCCTGGTAGATAATCGTCTCTCAGTTCTTCTCACATCCTTACTACCGCAGGAACATTGAAAAAACAAACACATGAGGAGGTAACTGAAGAGTCGGTTTTGTATAGGTTAATTTAAGTGAGCATAAGTTTCGTATAGTGCATTATTACAAGGGAAGCAGAAGTACGGATTCTTGGAATTGCGTTTTAACCTGCGCTGTATCTGTCTATCAATTTGATCACCCTGAAATGGTATGGTGATACGAACAGTTTGCTTCGAGACGGTGTCACTCTGTTCTCGTCTGCTCCACGACCTTACACATTTTGTAATAAACTTTTTATGGTATCCATTTTCATGCAGTGCCATTGATGCATGGTGAAAATCGCACTCTTACGTTTCACTGGAACAAATCATCCTGACTATGGAGAATAAACACTGTATCAGCGGCCGTTTGTATTTTATTGGGCAGAAAATTGTAAGATTAAGATACCGTCCCGTCCAAGTTAGCCTGTGAAATAGAGATGTGATCAGATTTTCACTTTCTTTTCGATTAATTTCACTTCAATGAACTGGAATTGGTTCGATTTAATGACCTTGGTCGTACATATTGATTGATTTCTCTTCCCCGTGTTTTCGCCGGTCCCCAAACCTGCCACCATTCTAACCAAACGTGATCTGAATGTATGTACACAGTAAATGAGATTAACAAAAGATAATAGAACTCAGCACATCCTGTGGTTTTGGTGCTTCCTTTTGCTCTTACAAAAATGTTAAGGGTTAATATTAGGAACAGCAAGTTGATGGTTTAGTAACCGAAACTATGCGTAATTGTGGCCAATCGCCGTGGGTGAATTTGGTGGCGTAGTTTCATAACATATGCAGAGCGCGTCTGGTGACAATCCCCATAAATTCACATTACAGTCGCCGGGTTTTATCAGAATGGTCTCTTCGATGGCCAGTATACAACCACGAAGAAATTCACACTACACGGATGCAGGTGTAACTGTCAATGATCGATTGATCCCGTTCCGCACCGGATAAACAATTTGTTATCTCTGTCCATTGAGCCAACTGCCACGATCTCTTTTCGGGACAACTTGAATCTCTGGATCAGTTCGATTTCCACGTTGCATTCTTTCCCACGTCTCAGTGCAAGCATTCAAAGTAAGTGTAAGTAGATAGAAAGAATAAGCTACGCGTTTATTGAAGGAAAACCACATAAAAGGAAAATCAATTGCACAACTGGATGAGTCCGTCTGAAAACATGCACGAGTGTGAAAATATCACACAAGACCACAGCTAGAATACCTGGCGAAAATTGATTAACTGATTCACCTAAGGTAATGCCCCAAAATATCGAACTCGGAAAACGCAATCTTAGAGAGCGAACATTGAGAAAATGTTCGTGTACTGCGATATACATGTTAGAACATTTGGGCAGGCGATGGAATCCATTTTTGTTCGCTGTCCAGTGATGATAACATCCCACAGAGGACGTGTGTTCGAATTCCACTACACCCGCCTGCATTGCATGACAGCGCTCTGATTGGCCGCTTCATCCTTCCTGAAAATTATTCATTCAATAAAAGGAAGTAAAAATGAAAAAGATGACGCTCTATGTTGTCAACTGAAACAAGTGCGATGAGCAATGAAACAGGTGTCTGCTAATAGGTTCACCACTCACGGCAGGGAACAGCTTGTTTGAGTTGGAAACAAAACCACAAATCACTCCATCCTAAATAGGAATCACATCTCACTCGTAACCCATACCAACAAAAACTCAACCTCCGTTAAATCTAATCTAGATATTTAACGCAAAATAAAGACAAATTGCGATTGATACTATTTTAACGTTTATAGTCTACTTGTAATCGAAGCAAGGGCAGGGTTCTCGCGTTTTATTTTATTGTCATTGTTAAACTCAAAGGTAGATGAGGTATTCATTGAAAATAATTGACGGAATGGAACTACCCTTAAGATTCGAATGCACGACGGCAAATGGGCCTTTGAACTTGTGACGCGAAATTCTTGAACACGCTGATGTATCTGAATTCACATCAGTCTTGGGAACGGTGATCGGCCTAGATAACACAAGTGATGTGGTTGTCATTACCATGTGGATCATGACATTTGATTGAACTCATTCGATTTTCACAGATACTGTGTATTATTTGTGATGGCATCATGGTAACGGACCTAACCAGACAAATTGAGTTACTGAAGTCGGTTCATCAGACTTATCAAGGCATCTTTCACGGTACTATCCACAATAGGCGCAGTGTGAATGGACAGGAGAAAACGCACCGTTCGGAGATTCCTTGCAGCTGAGTAGTGATGTTGACTTCAATAACACCCTTCGGCGTACTAAAAACTGACATACTGATGCAAACAAAACCGATTTCCTGGCGTTTCATCAGATTTCACCGAACCCCGTTGCCGAATAGTATTTCCAATAACAAAAGTGTCGTCGTCAGGTGACAACACAAAACGCTTGGTTAGAAAACTAAAAGTACTCATTATCAGGATTCGAACAAACTCGGTCCTCCGACTGGACATGTCATGCTCATGGATTTGTGACCAGTCACCTGATCCGGCCATTAACATCTCCGAACTTGACTGCACTATTCAGTGAAACACCAATGGACGGATCGATGAATGAATTGATCCCATTCCCTGGCCAATTTGGGAAAAACAGAGCAGTAGGTGGAACGCTCATTTCGACTCAGGCTGTCTACAGAGTAAAGATGGCGTTGCAAAACAAAAACGAGTCGTGTAACACTGATGACATGGTTGAATGAAGGAATAGAAGAAAACAGAGTGTCTCCCATCACATGATCAATGTGTGCAGCAGTATGGAGGAAAAAAAGAATATTAGGAGAGGAGGGTCAGAACCGAATCACCGTGGGTCATTATCACTCAGCATTGCTGAGAGGAACGTGAAGCTAATCAGAGGATAGGAAAGTTGAAGGTGAGAAGCAAAGTTGTAGTTCAAATACAGTAATGAATAGTAAGTTAGTAAAGTAGGCGAAATAGCGTCAAAAGCTTCACAGGAACGCGAAACCTGCGAAACGAATAGTCGAAATAATCGGCTGAAACAATCAAACCAGAATATGACGGGGTGAGAACGTTTAGCGAATTAGTTGGCCTAGAAGGTGAAGATTTGTGATCGAGCGTAGCCCAATTTGCTCAGATTCGGGTAGCAGGCGAATTCAATCATCGGGGGCGGACCGCAAAGAAGAACTAGCGCGTTGTCACCAGGCGGATAGATATGTTCTGAAATCAATTTATCATCCACATATCCCTTGCTGTAGGACCATTCTACAAAAGAAAACAGGCAATTTGTAAATAAAACCGGGAGGGAACAGACAAAGGAAGTCAAACAGTATGAGGAATATTCGTGAAACCTGTATTCAACTGTCGCTGTATATATCGCTTGAGACAACAAACCAAACATGCGGAATGGATCGCGCCGAATAACAACCAAGATGTATATAAAACAATTAGGAAATGATTGCTTTTACTCCTTTTTTGTTTTGTTTTTCATTGTATAAATGCACAATCAACTTTCAGGAAGGATACCTCAGTAATTATTGTGCACCGTGGCTACCTATTTGGTGACAGGCGCAACAAGCCCAAACTAGCGATCGAACAAAAGGCATCTTAATTCACTGGTACTATCAACTTTGTTGATGCGGTTCTTCCATGATCCGTGCTTGTTTCTCATCTTTGTAAACGATCTAGAGAATCAGGACACAAGTCCGAAGGCGAACAATTGTTTTCGAATGATTCATAATCGTGCCTGTACAGATCATATAAGGGTTTGTTGGGGACCCATTTTCACGCTGGGTCAAAAGGTCACTTGGGATGAGGAGAGGAGAGGGGAGGGGTAAGCTCTATGTATCCGTGTTCCGGTGAGACTGATTGTGATTGGAGTGGTGGTGATGTTGATGATCAATTTGGGGCCAGGGTAAGTGGAGAGCTTGAACCAGTCGCTTTTGTGCACATAGTTCTGGTGCGAATAGGCGAATGCCTATCGCCTCAGCGGTAGCTAGCTGCTTTGGAGGGGTTGGGGGGCACAAGATAGATTAGGTTGAAAGCCGATTCCGGTCTAATTTGATGGTCCGTATCTACTAGATGACCAAGAATGGCACTTCCTGTGCTTCCTGTTCCTCCTTGTTTTAACCAACGTGGGCAGTGCTCCTTCATCCGTTGGGATAGTTGCCTCGCCGTGCGGCCAATGTACGTTGCATTACAAACGCACCGGAAAGAGTAGATAACCATGGAATTGGCCAGCGTAGGCAGTCCATCTTTGTGGCTAGTTCGGATGATGAGCGAGCCTGTGAATACACGATAAACGAGCTGCGTTGTAGGTCCGTTTCACTGTACGCGTCAGACGTTTGTTCAAGAGGTCTGATATAGCATCTCCTTGAAAAGGTAGACGAATGAATAGCTTTTTTTCTTTTTTGGGCCTCGTGAACTTGTTCGGATTGTTGCCTTTCCTGAAAGTTTCTCTCATTGAACCGTTCGGGATAACCATTTTCTCTGAGGACGTCCTTAATTTTTGTTAGTTCCTCATCTGTCACATTGTCAGAGCAGATCTTTCGCGCTCGTGATGTGAGACTCTGGACAAAATTTCTTTTCTGTCTGAGTGGGACGAAGCTGTAAAAGTGGGTGCATTGTCCCGTCCAAGTTGGTTTTCTATATATTCGACGTTCTAGAGAACCATCGTCTCTTCGGAGGAGTGCCACGTCTAGGAAGGCCAAATTATCATTTTCTTCAGTTTCCAACGTGAACTGAATTGATTCATGAGCTTCGTTGAATCTCTTGAGCAAGCTTGTCGTGTTCCTACCTTTCGGTGCGAGACAGAATACGTCGTCCACGTAGCGGCAGTATAGACTCATTTGCTCTATTTGTGGCTTCAACGCTGTACTTTCTAATTTGACCATAAATATGCCTGCTAGCAATGGGCCCAATGGGGAACCCATGGCCACTCCGTCAATTTGACGGTATAATTTTCCATCAAATAGAAATTGAACATTGCATGTACATCTCCTTCAGGTTCTTCGTTGGTATTCCTAAGTTTATTTGTTCAATATCAATGTNATCTCAGTAGTATCTCCTTCAGGTTCTTCGTTGGTATTCCTAAGTTTATTTGTTCAATATCAATGTGGCGACAGAGGAAATCGATGGTTTCTAATAGTGGTACGTTTGTAAACAAATACGTTACATCCATAGAAAACATTTGGTCATTCTTTATGTTCCGCCGCCTGATAATATTCACAAACTCAAATGTGTCGTGCAAGCTGTATTTTGCGAGCTTTGTGCGCACTGGTTCGAGAATGTTCCAGGACCAGACTAACACCCTTTGTAGATGACACCACAATCTGGAACCTGAGGACTCGCTAGCCCTTCAGAAAACACCTAATGCAGTTTATTGATCATCGCCTGAGTATCAAGTGGAATTCACTGAATCCAAATTTATGGATATCTTGTATTACAGAAGATCAAACAGAGGACAAGAACGTACAATGATCGCAATACAACAAGTAACATGCAGGTTGGATTGTGTAACGCTAATTTGCGTTCTCAGAGCAAGATGATGCACCACTAAAATTGTCGAATCATCTACGAGTTTTTGCAGGACATTGGATCGATCGATAGCTCTATGGCTGGATTATTCCGGTAACATCTTTGAAAGCTCCTGCATATCAGGTACCGGGTTACAGCTGTTCCTTTGTTCGTTTCTGTTTATCCTGGACAATACGTCCAAGCGTTACTTCCGTTCGCTTCGTCTCCACGCCTTATTCAATGGAATCATCGAATTCATTATCTTCCACCACAATGGCACCACCCAACAGAAATCACTTTCTATTATACTTTAAACAACAGCAAATACCACATGCCTCAAACGAGGATCTTAGTTAGTGTCGTCTTTCAGGAAGACACAAGCCGTTTGGTAAATAGCTACAGGGTCTCATAGAAGCTGATGCCCCACTGCCATTAATTCACAAGGCATTGCCCGGATGAAGGGAGTTATGTGTTTGAAGAACAATATTGGATAGGGGTAAATAAGGTTACATGGAGCGAAACATCTAATTTGCAACAATTGGTTAATGTTTTCGTCATCGCCTCTTCATCGGTGTTTGCCAGTCTGAGAGTCTGTTCGTCTCTTCTGTGGTCCAAAAATTCTCGCCTGACGAAATCTAACGTGATCGGAGTAACATGAAGTACATTTGGTTCGCTGTTCTGTCGTCTTTTGACTACCATGAGAAGTGTTTTCAGAGTTGCTAGAACCGCTTATTCGCTATATACAGTCGATCGGAATCGGAGAAGTTGAATAACCTGTCGCAATTTTTCCAACCATGGTCCATCCTCAACTTACCCAAAAGTGTCGAAGCTTTATGTACCCCACGACAAGTTTCAATTATACACTACGCTAAGCACACCCCCTTTGGGGATGCTATTCACCTCTATTCGAACCCTATCGGAAAACCCGTTTGTCACTACGCTGTCGGGTGAGACGGTTGGGGCACAGATTACAACGAAGATGAGATTGACGGATTGGCCTTTGAAGCATGCCACGGTGATTCTTGGCTATATCGGTTCCAAAAACGCAGTGGCACTGGCTGGTGACCTAAAGCTATCGCCATTCCTTGTTGAGTTGAAGCATTTCGGCCACTATAGTAAAACCAATAATGGAAATCTGCATAGGAAATTCTGATGCTACGTAAGCTGCAGCTGGCTAGCCTGAATTCGTGTAAGCAAGAAATATTCACGTAGTGGGCATACAATCATCATCATCGTACGGCGAGCTTCACTGATCGCTGCCAAGCTCACAATGTACACAAATCAAGTGATAAAGCACAAGATGGAGAGGGATTAGGCCTACTTGGAGGGAGGCAAAGAAAAAGAACCTCTACGTTCAACACACAGAGTACACAATCTAAGTGTTTATGCATACCTTTTTTCAAGCATTCTGCCTTGTTAGGAAATGACAACAAGAACGCCACTGCTGTCGTTTAGTCGCTACATCCTTTAATATCTCCAGCCAACCAGTTGCAGTCTTTCGGACTCCAATCTGGAAGACGGGAGACACCGATTCTATCTAATCGCTGTGCCTCGCTTCCAGGTCATCTGTTGACCACCACGCAGTTTCTTGCAACTTGGAGCCGCAACTGCGAATAAGGCGCGGTGCGGCAGATGATGGCTGGACATGCGCAATACGTGTCCTAACCAGCGAAGTAGACTAATCTGAATTCGATGGGACAACGAATTCTCCATCGAATCATTACCAAATACG
>UZAN01053525.1:0-15275 GCA_900618425.1 Echinostoma caproni
AATCCGTGAGTATAAAATACTTTTTCAGGAACAGGTTTCTTATCTACCCAGAGATTTCTGAGCAAATTCTTAGTTTCCACAAATATTCCCCCTGATTTGGTCGCAATTTTTTGCATACCCATAGCATCTGGCTAGCTCATGGATTCCCTAGAAAAGAAGTCTAAGGTTACATATATGACCGACTGCCCCCTCGCACACTCAATCCGAGTTTTCTCATCCTCGTCCTGGGTTACAGTGAGATCACCTTGTCCATTTGGAACTGTGGCTATGGACTCCGATAACACAACCATTTGACCAAACGGGCTCACTAGACTGAGTATAGGATAGTCAAAACCGGAGAAAAAAACCACAGATTTTTGGACACATTGATTTCTCCAAAGAATGCGGTTGAATTAGGTTTTCAGTGCTTTTAAATCGGTTTCGGTGGCTCTACGTTGTGGACAAAATAGTAGTTCCCAATACTATTTTGGGCAAATAAATAAACAGTCCCCAAGTGTGGATAGTGTTCGTTCATCAATGAAACGTCGTTGGTCTATAAACCGTTACTGTCTTACATGAGAGTAGTAGAGGACTTGATTTGTCTAGATGGCAAACTTCGTCGTGCACACAACCAGTGAAAATCCAACTGTTTCGACCGGTTTATATCTCATCAGCTCAGTGGTGAAGTGGGTATTAATTTGCTTGCCCTCAAACTGTATCGTCTCGGGTCCGCGGTCCTTAGTTGGGATGATGAATTCACACTGCTAATAAAACCCGACCAGGTAGAAACAGTTGTCCACTCTTTCTGAACTTTTCAGTTCACGCTTCATTTGCTCTGTACAAGACGAATTCCACTAGGCGATTCTTTTGCCAGTATGCCTAGGAGTACAACTCAAAATACGAAGGTAGCGATATGTTTCAAATATTTAGATTAGAAAGTCAGAACAGAGCACCATCCGACTGTTCAAAACCACCTTTTGAGTTCGAACCGAATTGTTCTGCCCACATCAAAATGTTTAGCGTTTCGTAAATAATTGGAATCAAATTCTGTTGAAATTCGTTATGGTAACACTGTGGTTTTGTAAATTGCTTAGACCAGTGCACGTGCATGATCAAATCACAATAAACGCGGCAATAAATACGAAAACACAAACTGATTTCAATCTTCTGTAGTAGTCTATGCGCTCTCGGAATTCCACGTTTCGGTTCACACGTGAACCGTGATCACGTGATTTCCAAATCAAAATTCCTCGAGCAATCAGTCACGTGACGGACGGATACTATCATAACCCGTGATTCGTTTGGCGACTGTTCGTCACAGACTGAAATGACGTACGTGATCATTTATACCGATACGCAATTACTACGTGAGTCGCAACAATTTTTCGATTTGTTCAGATCGTATCGCAATGAAATGGCTTGGTTTTCTTGAATGAATTACCTTCAGTTGTTTTTCTTTTACATAAGAATGAACAGTAAATGAGGTTATGAAGTCCGTCGTTTGTCGGTCAGATATAAATAGCTCTGCCCTAATTCCTCCTTCTAGGAACTGAATAAACAATGTTCGGCCACGAGATTCCATCAGCTACAATTTCTGGATGCATATGAACTGCAGAAGGTTACAATACCAGTTGATTTATTCACTTCACACGTTTTATGCATAAAGTATACACGTATTTCATGTTTTTGATGAATGTTTTTCCCAATATTCTAACGCATTGGCGGTACCGGACCGCGCACACACCCAATTGGGAACGGGATGGATAAAACCGACATAAAATGCGGTTGCTTGCGTGTTGTCGGGAAAACAGAAAAAACATTATTTGTGTGTGTGTGTGTGTGCGTGTGTGTGATGATCAACCGATAGCAAATTATGATGTGCAAATTTATTACCCCGTTAACACCATTTCGCTTTAGCAAACAAACCATGACGTGTCGTCATATTTAATGTGATAATGTACTCTTTGGGGTAAAACGAATGAGAACTGTATTCCATCATACTAAGTCAGCTCTATCCGATCGATTGGGCTGGTGTCCACAATCCCCAAGGTGCGACGATACGCAATCAGACCACGTGATTTTCATGGCCGATATTTGGTCGACCTTTGTGAACATACGGTATATGTCATTGTATTTCCGGTGGTGTTTAACTTTCGATAACAAACGGGAGGCTAAAAACAGAGTATTTCGATGTTTACAGAGGAATCACTCCACAGGATGAAAAAGTTTACGCTTATGAAGTGTATATGATGATAATAATAATAATAACTCATCGCATTAATATGCACCAGCCGTTATCTCCCAAAAGCCAATACACAAGAATGATAGGTAAGTCTCGACTGCAGGAGTAAAATAAGAACGAGGGTCCAATTGCATTTTGCATCAGTCTTTGATCAATAGGAGGCCAACCGGAATTCTTTTCATTAGAATTCAATCATGCGCGTAACGCGATCCGTCACCTCCACACGGTCGAAGGAAGGTTATTCGAAGAGGTCAAATTCCCTAATTTTTTGTCAACAGTCGCCTGCACAAATCCACACCCCGTTGTGCGCACAGATGAAGTTTTAAATGCACTGGTTTTACCATGGTCAACAGCCTACACGTATTTATCAAACTCGGGCAACGTTGACTTTCATCCGATTTGTTCCTCCAAACTCTGAGTGTGTGAGCCTCTTCACCGGGCTTGGACAGGATTTGGCGGCACATCAGCGGCAAAACGTTTGCAATAATATATCTACCCAGTTATGTTTTTGTTTCCATTAGTCAAATGTCATTGCAATCGGATGACCGTGCGTAAACTCTCATTTATTCATCCACTCACTGAATCGAAACCATCTGCCAACCACGAGCCCAAATCCCACGGAACACACGCACACACCGAAACGCCATGAATACCAGTTACCTTATTCGCATCATCTCATTCTAGGCTCTGATCTCTCTTTCGCAATTATGTGTCTACTATCATCACCCGCTTAGTCAACACAACATAAAATGTGCTGTTTTGTCTGTCAATGAAGCCACAAAAACAAGCATGTTTACCAACCATTGTTCTAACAACAGGAGTAACTCAACTATCGGTCGTTGAAATTATCACGTATTCATTACAATAATTGTATGGAGTAAATCAGCCTCTTACTTCTAAGTAAAAGGATCCAGACTATTGATGTCTATAGACAGCAATACTGCAATAGAGATCTTTTCCGGTGCTGTTTGGGTAAAATAAGACAATGTAGAAATACCGCGAGTGCTGCACTTGGTTTAGCTCATCCAATTGGTTACAGGTACCAAGTAATATTAATGCTATACGTGGTGCGTTTCACTCCTCGTGCGTTCCTTACGTTACCACCTTTTTGGATACGGTTATTTTCAATAAAAATTTTGGTTCTGTTCAAAGCAAAACTGTGATGGGCATTGCATTGAAAACCATATTGTCGACAACCTGAAGTAGTTTCATTAGAGATTCCCATTGTAACATTTGAGAACAAAACACGAAATAGCGAACAAGCTCGTTTTCGATAACTTCCTCATTTGGCTAATACAGTTATATAAATAGGTATAAGGCATATCACATTTGCATAACATTTACATACTGAATTAGTTTCTTTTGAATGTTTTGTAAGATATGGTATTGTTTCTCTTGTTTGAGGAATGCCGCACACCTTGAAACATACTTCTGTCGAACGACAATGTCTATGCGACAGAATCAGAATCAGCCTCGATGCCGAAGAAACCATTACGACTACTTTCATGTGGCTGAAATTAGACCTATAACAGTCGGTTAAATCAACAAATTAATCGAGTGGCAATAGGTTCTCCAACCTCATCGTTTGTGGCAAAACCGTTGATGGAAAATCTTAAAAGGAGGAGTTATTGGAACTACGCCAAGAATGTGATAGAAACACGTTTGTAGTGATCATGAGGAAATTTGTGGAGCCTATCACAATTTTTCAACCATTTTGACAATTTTACCATATTTTTAATGGAAAAGCACAAAACGTATAGATGTTGTAGACTAGCGAATGGTTTTCACTAATTCAGGTTACTTTTCTCTATCTAATATAAACGGAGAGATAACACACACACACACATACACAAACTAGCATAGATTAGTTCAATCGCTCCAACCACCTCAAATATGTGAAAGAGACAGTGATGACCGATTTCCTAACAGCAACAAACCAGGTCGTTTCAAAACAGGAAGGATAAGTGCAAATAAGTCCGACGGGTTACAAGGGAGTTATTAGTTAATAACGGATATGCGCCAGGTTTTCTATATGGAGTTTGTTAGAAACTTCAGAAAACCCGTTGAACACAAAATCAAGAAGTCAAGACAGATAGAATCGCAGCAGATGTCATATCGTATCATCGGAAAAGATCAGAAAACAGGAGATGCTTCACTGTACGCGTTGCATTTAAGGCAACTGATATCCTTCGTTCTGTATTGACTTGACTGGAAGACAAACGATCAAAAGATAATCGATCAAATCTCTTTCACAGTCAAGTACTTCGGATAAACAGATGGACAATTAAAGCACGTGTGGCCCAACACGACTGAAAATCCAGACACACCAAACCATGGCTCAGAGCTCACAATCCTTGAAAAGGGGGACTGAGTTATTGCTTTGTATTTTATCCCTGAAAAACATTCAGCGGATTTGAAAACAAAACAGGTCAATCTAGAACAAGATTTCAGGTCACACGGTAAGAGATTAATGACTAAGTCCTTGTTCATCAACAGCGACCCAGATTACGTCAAACCATTGGACAGAATTTCATTATCAACCAGTTCACCGACTTGTTAACACACCCGAACCCCCCAAACATTGAAATACATGCACAGTACTGATTCTTGCCCCACGACCAGGCCCCACACAGACTCTCTTTCGTCTCCTGTGGTCTGTAACGTCAATTATCACTCGTTGGTCTCTGCTCATTCATCACTTGCTATAATCACATAAAGTATCACACACACACACAGCATTCGCTTCTCCTCCTCCAAGACCGATCACAAACTTCATTTTACCCAATCCTCTCACGGTTTGCTTTACGTTCGCTTGTAAACTGAATTGAAAAGGTCCGTTCAAGCGGATTGAAACGTCGGCACGAAAAAAATTGTTTTGTTCTCACTCTGTCTCTATCTGTCTGTCTCGCTGGCTCGTCGTGACCAATCCAGACATTCCGATGCGAACAGGAGAACAATTTCGTCAATAACATCCTCTTCGAATTTGTGTCCGGTACCAAGACAATGTTCATGTAGATTTTGTAGATTTCCGATCTAATCAAGACTGCAATTCACGGGATTCGTTTACGAACACTGGTTGTTTATTTCCCCTGTTCTATATAATATATCTTTATATTTGGAGACAAAAACAATGTATAACTTATGTGAAGGTCTTCGATCGGACTGCAGAGCCTGCAGCAGCAGGTCAGGCAACTAATCAGCTGATTCACAGACCTGAGATGTGCCAAGCGCTGAATAAACCAAGGTCAGTTTCCGCAACCACTGTCCTGCCGGGGTCTCGAAATTGTACCGCCTTTGCGATGGAATGGACGTGGGGACGTGTGGATGGTGTGGTTGGCTTTGGAGTAGATCTGAGAAAGACAATATTTCATTTATCAAAACTTGCTTTTGTGTTTGCGGTAAATACCTCAGAACGATTACAATACCTGATCGACTTGATTATTGATTCCAATGGAAAATGCTTGAAGTCCGTCTGCTCAAGTCTGACCAGAAAACTCACACCAGCGATTTACCGGGGGCAATAAAATCAAAATTGTCGTTATATGGCACCGGTTCTAAGATGAAAATGTCAGAAAATTCATATATCGGACACAGATTGCGTGATGTAAATGTAGGAGGTAATGACTGAACTCTGTTGACTGAGGAAGCCGATTGCGTTGTTTTGCTGGAAAATGTGATTCTGACCAGGTTATGGGTTGAACAATAGTACAAAATACACTCAATGGGCGTGTTTCAGCTGTCTCAACGCCAGTATGTGACTTTCATGGGAGTTGCTAAACACGCACTCGTTCCTCCGTCCCTACTGATCGTCCAGTCATGTGATGATCCATGGCAAACACTGATCAGTACTCTTTCAGATATTTTGTCCGTGATCCAGCTTGACCTAGTTTTGGGCGGTCGTTTAATCGATCGATGTATGTTCACAAAACATTTAATAAGTCGCTTACCCGGTTCTGACTAGCACGCTATCTTGTGTGTGTTCTGATTTTCTGTGTTTTGTTACGGGCTCATAGCAACACGGAACAATCGCATTGCACTCGGAATTAGGTTCCATCAGAAGGATTGTTTGAGTTGAATTTAGCACCACCTTTCTTGCTCATAGCTGTAATTAGACAGGGGCAATGAATATGAGTCAAAGTCAAAGTCAACATAAGGAGAAGCTGTAGGTGTCAGATTGTGGTCATTGGTTTTGTAATTTGAATTTACATACAATTCATCAGTCAATCCGGGAATTACAATGCAAAATGTATTTTCTATTAACTAGTAAATAAGTTGAGATTCGACCTTGTTATTCATATAATCATTTCATGGTCTCCCTATGCCACTAGTAAGCATATTATGAAGTATGCCTTCGAATCCCATAAATATTTAATCAATCACATTTGGTTCAAAAGAAGCGAAGCAAAGCGTACCTAGGCTTCAACAGATTAACCTGCTAAGCTATTGAAAACCTAGAGTTAACACATGGATGCAACGACTCATGCTAACACCTACCCCTGAGCGTGGTGACCGACTTATCGTTCCATGCAGACGTAACAGTCTACCTGGCTCGGCTGACAGAGGTCAATTACGACCGAGTGCGTTCAAATATTCCGCCGTCAGAAGTCAAAGTCATAGCGTTCCCGAGGGATGTGCAGGAAGTTCAGCCCCACCGAAACTTTCATACACGCTCGGTAACTCACTCAGATAACACTTTTGTCTGTCTATGACGAACTCAGTGCATTCCGACTGGACGAGTTTCGACAAGCCAGGTCCAATCGGAAAAGCGTTACGGCCGAAGCACCAATCGCTTTGTTGGGTGCTTGGTAGAATGAGATTGGTTGGATTCACTCGAAGTCACTAAGGATTTACTTGAAGGTACAACCGTTTCACTTAAAATCAAAACGATATACTGGACATGGAATATGGTTATTGAGACTAGCGAGTGATTGATTGATCGACTTGACTTCACTGAGCCAAACAAACCACCATAGTCTTCGTACGGTAAACAGAATTTGTTGCGCGCAAAGCGCAGGACATCCGTGAACATCAAACAGATTTCTCTGGGGTATATATTCTCTCATCCAGTTCCTTTTTGAAGCATTTCGAACACTGATCAGATCGAACGACAAACTGATGCGGTAGACTAAAGGGATGTACAGTGATGGCTTATTGAATCATTCCATTTCTCATCTGCTGCAGACGGGCAAATGTTGTAGTCGATTGACAGAGTACCGACCAAACGCTGGCTATGATGCATCTAGATGCGATGGAAATGTTTGTGATAACCGAAAAAAGAGCACTGGACAGCTCTTTCGCCCTATTTGGGACTCGTCAGCATGTATATGCATGAACTTGTGGGGAATTGACGACCTCCCAACTAGTGAAACCCACACCAAAGACCATCAACAGTGCCTGGTGCCTCTCAACAATCAAATGGACTAATCCAAGCTTGATACTTTAAACAATGATTGAGCCATTTACGCAATTTGATGACCGTCAACCGTATAGCTCAGGGGTGAGGCTTTAAGTCCCAACCCGAAAGTTCGTGGTTCGAGTCCTGACAGGGACACAAAAAGTACGCACTGCTGACGAGTCCCAAACAAGATGAAACAGCTGTCCAGTGCTCTTTGTCGGATATCACAAATATTTCCATCGCATTTAAATGCATGGACTTGTGGGGATTGACAATCTGGCAACGAATGAAACCTACACACAAAACCATCAAGAGTGCTTGATGTCTCTTAACAATCGCATGAGTTAATGCAAGGTTGCTACCGCATAAAATGCTGCGTCTAACCCCATTCATTCACGATCAGGAACAACATCAGTTAGGGAGAACCAACTGTTGTCGAGTACAAAGTACATTCCGTAGAACTGATTTGACGAAGTTAGAGACTGTCTGCGCAAAACAGTGTACTTCACAGATGGAGATATCCTCACTGTTTTTTTGGTGTTTGTCCAATTAATGAAAAGTCGAGGAACCAGAGAGAACGGGATACACGGGATTAACAAGTTCACTTGTGCTCGACAAAAGCGCTCCTCAGGCTTCTGTCTTGCAAAGATTGTCCTACACGAAATGCTGAAGAAAATTTGTGTGGTCTCGGTGACAGACCGAGTGAATAGGTGAGTTATGGAGTGAATGAACGAGTGAGCGATTGAACAAGCAAGCAAGTAAGTGAACGTGTGGGTGAGCAAGTTAATGAGTAAATGAAATAATGGTTGTTTGGCAGATTGAAGTTTCATGTTGGGATTTTGAAACATTCAGCAGTCTCTGTGGGTTTCGAACCCACGCATGGATGCGACCTACGCTTTTGTATAGTTCACACTCTACAAGTTGAGCCAAGAGGCCATACCGATAGCGTAAGCGGCGTCCATGCGTGGGCTCGAATCTCACTGAGGCTACTGAACTTTTCACCATCCCAACGAAAATGAAATAAGACAACCAGCGAGGAAGAAAACCTCTGTAGACAATAAGTACCCAAAGTGAAATAAATTATTACATGCCAGCGGTAAACGGCAGACTTCAGTCCGAAGTCAAGAGGTCTGAAAGTTATCAGACGCACATCAGTCATTTGAATTACATCACTAGGTTCCTTGGTTAGTGGTTGAATGAAAGCAAAACGAATACATTGTTCAAATAATGAAGTAGTACCGCGAGCCGTCGGAAGACGAACAACACTTTCGAAAGAACAGTTGATTGAATGTGAGAACAACACAGAGAAAGCTTTTATGATTGCCAGGATGGATGAAGAGACGGGTGATGGGGATGTTAACCAGAAGGTTCTAGTTGTTTAGTAGGTTGTATGTTCTTGCATTACTCCCAAAGGGAGATTGATTACTCTATGGAGTACGGCATACATTCTCTATTACGAGGTAGCTTTCAAATCAAGGCATATGTCCGTTGATTAAGAACATACTGAAGACAAACATGTTTCGGTGAGTTCATTTCCAGATATTAGCCATCACATTTATTCGAAATACTTTCAGTAGAGTTGAACAGAAAAATGCATGTTTCATGTGTGTGGTATATAGCCAGAGAGAACACAACAATGATACGTTGTTTGTAGTACGTAATCCGA
Organism: Echinostoma caproni; assembly: GCA_900618425.1. Lineage (NCBI taxonomy): Eukaryota > Metazoa > Platyhelminthes > Trematoda > Plagiorchiida > Echinostomatidae > Echinostoma > Echinostoma caproni. Next base: position 9,283 of record UZAN01053525.1, read on the forward strand.
ATTCGTTCATATCACTTGACGGACAGGCGATTTTCTCTTCCCTTGACCANGAGCTTAGATCAGTTTTTGCGATGCGCATAGTTAGGGCTTCATTAGTCGGATGGTCGTTGCCTCCGTGGTTGCTAACGTCCAAAACCCTATTGCTCTCGAAGGGCGTAGTGAGATTCAATAAATGATTGTGCATATAAACCATGTGTCCTATCTCTACCATATAAGCAACGGTTGTGCTTAACACAGATTCATTCTCACCATATGTGAGAGTGAGGCATGGAGATAATTACCTTGAGTTGACGGACAACTATAAATAAGGTCAACATAGGCATTTTATCTTTGTTTTGGTGTCACAAGTTGGGTGATGCAGAGTAAATCGCTTGTTCACATGACTATGATGTAACCTAGTGAATTTTGATTACGCAGTCCCGTCGAAGTTTCCTCGGGCTCATCACGATACACATAACTCAACCATTTTTCTGTTTCATCCCACTAATTTATTTCATATAAATCTCATTGCAAGCACGTTTGACTATATTGTGTTACTATCAGATGAAATATCCTTAAAATTCATGGATTGGGTTTCTGGAATCTGTTTCTATGATGTTCGTCTACACAAGAACAGACGTAGAGAGAGCAACAAAGCTACACCGGCATCGTCTGAAGCTCACGGTTGTTGATTTTTGATTGATTAATGACCGGAGATAGAAACACTAGCTTGGCACCAGGAATTCCGAGTAGTAACGTGCATTAATTGATGAAAATGCTCCAGATTACGTAGATAACTATCGGCTAAAGGAATATGCCGATAGATGAGTCAGCGGATCCGAGCTCTGTGGAATTGCCTAAAGTTACAATTTGAAATGCTACTCACGTCTACTTGTAAGTAGTAATGTAAGGGAGATATCATTATGCAGCTTCGCTGACCTTTCGTCAGAACTGATCAACACACAAGTTACAGTTCATCCAGACATCCGCGCACTCGTGTTAGAATCCCCTAGTGGTTGAACCAGAGTTTACAACCTCCGGGCCCAACGACTTTAAAATTTGTGTTGATTACCAGCATACGACTCAAATCTGTAAAACCTGACTAAATTAACCGGTTCACGAGAGTTCAGATTCGGTATACAGTGGCTGTCAATCTGCTGTCGAACGTCATGTTTATGATCGCTGATCCAGTGTGCGTCATAGATATGAATGAATGAACCTGGAGTTAATTGACCTCTGTCGGTCGGGTAAGGCAGCGAATTACGTCAAGATTGATCGATAAGTCGGTCACCATGCCCAGACGTGAATATGAGTATGGTTCATTGCATGAGTGGAGTCAGTCTAAGCCCGCAATAACACAATGAGTAAATTCCATTGAGGCCGAGTTTCTCTCAAGTAAAACCGATTCATTTGAATCAAATGCGATTGCTTACATATTTCTGACACGGAAATGCACACTTGACAAGATACTTAACAATGGTAGCAGTGGTAAAAAAGTAACAGTATTCCACCCGAATAGCAAGATTAAATTCGAATCAACTCATAAGCGAACAGAAATCATATTTTTTCTGTCATTCCCTTGCTGATCAATACATCTAATCCACAATGCCAATGGCAACAATCTGTTACCTGCGGCTTCTCCCTTCGCTACTTAGCTTCATCGCACAGGATTTTATCTTTATTGTATCATTGCTCAACCCGTCGCATCTTTTCACATACTGGTTACATCTGTGCGATCATTTATAGTTTAGTGAATGAGACAGGTGGTGATATTATTGAGTTACAATTATCCATGATCCCACAAGCAATGGCAACTCTGTACTGGGTCAGTAAAATATTCTACCCAAGACTGTCTTAATACTGAATGTCGAATAAGAGAAAAAGTTCAGTGGCACCGTGGATATCACTTTGCAGTATATTTTTCGTATGTGTTAGCACGGAAGATTGTGTAAAGGAGCTACCTATCATAAAGGTGGAAAGCAGTGACATTTTTTCGACTCTGAACTGAACTGGGCGATTGCGTCGACATTATTACTCAACTTCTCTGTAGTCACTGTCGTCTTCCGGACTATATTCACTCCGCTTTGAACCAGTCCGGTTTGTAGGAAATGGTGCATTTTTCACAGATAAACTTGCCGGTTTTTATTTCAACGGATTAAGACGGTAAATTTGTTCGCACGATTACCGAAAACTCAAACTTGATGCGTTCAGCCAGACCAAATGTGATTTGTCATCTTTCCTATATATGGCGATCGTGAAAAGTTCTGTAACCTCGTTGGGATTCCAACCCATGCATGGATGCCGCCTAAGCTTTGTACGCGCATGCCCTACCAGCTGAGCTACGAGGCCACACCAACGGTTCTGATCTTTTCGCATTCGAATTACTCATCGAACAGCGAAAGTTCGAAACAGAGCGGTCGGCTTTCCGCACCAGATACACAGACCATTCAGTAAGTGTGTGAACTGACCTATGAGTTTTGATCATCCACTGCCATCTGACACGGTTTAATCGAATATAAGGGAAAATCAATGAAACGTATGTGTGTGGGGGGGGGTCGGGGGGAGAACGGCCCACCTCACACCACCGAGAAATTCATCCTCGCTCGGTAACTCACTCTAAGAGTACTGTTGTTTGTATGCATTCAAATGCGATGGAGTGCCTGGTGCCTCTGAACAATCGAATGGGCTAATCGAAGCTGGCTACTCTAAATTGATTAAGCCATTCACACAAGGTGATGACCGTCGTAGCTGAGGGGTAAGGGTTTTGAAGCCCCGACCCGACTGATCGTGGTTCGAATCCTGACAGAGACACAAAGTACGCACTGCTGATGAGTCCCATGTAGGACGAAACAGCTGTCTAGTGCTCTTTGTTGGTTATCTCAAACATTTCCATCGCATTTAAATGAATACAAACAATGGGCAATTAACGATCTCTTAAGGAGTGAAACCCACACCCAAGACCATCAAGAGTGCCTGGTGTCTGAACAATCGAATGGGCTAATCCACGCTTGATACTCTAAGTACTGTTGTTTGTTTACCGAGAAGTTACTTCATTGGGACTGGACGGGGTTTAGACAGACCCGGTCCAATCGGTGACATTTGATGGCCAAAACACCAATCATCTTGTGGGGTTTCCAATAGAGAGCGATTGGTTGGATTCACTTGAAGTTGAAAAGGTATAGATATAGAGCAACCAATCGATTATGTGGCTGGCACTGTCAAACACAGTGAACTGGTTGGTTGACGGACGCAGAAGGCGTTTGAGGCGGAACGAATCGATTTGGGTTTATTTGGAGTGCAATTCTGGGTGTAGAAACCCGCAACCAGTATTGTGGACAAGCCCTTTTTGGACACATGGCCGCTGTGAGCCAGTTTTAGTGGAGTCTGACTGTTTCTCGCTGGTGAGGTTTGCCCTCGATGGCTGATCGGCTGAGCTTTAGACGAGAATCAACGAACACCACGGTAACTGACCTCGGTCGCTGGGGTTATAAAGGCGTGTCACAATACGATGCATCGGTCAGGTTTGCTTGTGACTCGGAACCGCTGTGCTGGTTCAGTCTAGGCCTTTGATAATTTGGCACGTAAACTTTGCCCGAGGCCATGGTTGCGTAGAGTTATTCTACCTGTTTTGGTTTTAATATAATTTTGGAGGCATTGAAAATGCATTCATGGAAGAACTTGGCGTTGAAAGCTTTAACTTCTCGAAATTCTGTTTTGTCCTAAAGCGGTGGCAACCAAGGCAAACAGCTTTTCATTCTTTGTTGTTGTCATTGTCATTGTTGTTGTTGTTGTTGTTGTTGTTGTTGTTGTTGTTGTTGTTGTTGTTGTTGTTGTTGTCACACTTTGTCCGTACGTATATTCAGTGATGTTTAAACACTGTAGATGACACTATCCATGGACTTATTCCATACACTTTATTGCTTCCTTGCTTTCTTGTTATTTGGGGGGGGGGCTTTAAACAGTGGGTCTATGTGTACTACGATTTGATGACGAAATTTCGATATCTTCACTTTGTGGTGACCGTTATCAATTTGCCCAGACTACCGATAAGTTGTGACCAAGAGACTAAATGGAATACACTCCTCCTCGCAGGAGACCCATTACGTCATCAATCAGAGTGCAACTGTTGCGGCTTCAGATTGCCTTCGACACAGATGCAATCAATGTAACGGAAAAAACATCCCGGTGCGATCACTACGCCCTTGTGAGGGACTCACCCGATCACGCGGTTCCTCAGTTTTCATGTTGCAGCTCCGTATTGCTATTGATTACTCCGTCCCAAATTTAGTAAGCTCCTTTGCGGATATACATATTGGATGCGAATCAGTGAACTGTGCTGACTGTCGTGCTGGAGAAGCTGATGTGGGGAACTGTGTTCATTTCGTCACTGGTGGGATAATTAAATTCATCATGTATAGTCAACAGGTGAATCGCATGTGCCGAGTCTGAAGATGCAGGCTGTATCTTTCAGACTGGTATCGTTCTAGAAAAGTTTGAAATAGTGCAGACTAGAACACCGCCGTCACATGATGTACAACCACTACTGTAAGGAAAAGAATCGGTTAAGCTCCTTTTAGAGTCAAAGATGTGGTTTATGAACGCATGAATATACCACTAACCAGTTTTGAAATGCACCTCACGCAATCTGAGGAGAAGGTTCAACGTATTGCTTGTTCATCAGTGTTCGAACAATTAATCTATCGTTTATGGACAAATCTGTAGTCCGTTGGTGGGTCATACTGAGAAGTAACCCTGAGGTTATGGTTCAATGAACGTTCGATATTTCTGGCAGGAGGGTTCCGATATCTGTCTATATCTTGATTCAATTGTTATTTTCCACTTTCTCAGTATTTCGGTATTGGTTGCTGTTACTGACACCATTGAGGCCACAAAGTCCAAAATCCGAACCCTGCCGCGGTCAGTTAAGTGTGGTGGTAGACAGCTTCGCCACCGATCAACTCGATAATATACCTATATTTCTAAGGCGTTATGGGGTTCACCACTCTATGTTTCGGGGTGTAGGATGACCGTTATCGTTGTTTAATTGTACGCCTTCTTCACAATGGAGCTGATACCTCCTACAGTTCGTGACCTAGTGGTGGTATTCATCCAAGTAGTATTCTGTAGGAAAAACAACATTTATTTTTAGAGTATCAAGTTTAAATTAGCCCATTCGATTGTTTAGAGTCACTAGGTACTCTTGATAGTCTTGGCTGTAGGTTTAACTGGTTAATTTCCCCCAGGTTCATACATTTACATGCGATGGAAATGTTTGTGATAACCGACTGATAACCGCTGTCCAGTGCTCTTTGTCGGTTATCACAAACATTTCCATCGCAGGTAAAACGTTTACTTTTTTATTTTTTTACAGACATGTTTCCGCTGCTAAACAGAACATGTGATACATAGCCTCACATGTCATGCTTTTATTGTATGCTATTTTGGCCGGTTATATGTTGGATTTTTTGGGTTGGTGAAGCCTACAGGAAAAATGGGACTGTCCCGGGATCTCTCCAGATTGTCTCACCTAGTGCCTAGATCAGGCTGAACAGGTTTAGTTGGAAACTGAAAGCTCCCAACATTTGATTCGTGTGAACCGATATTTTCTCGTACGCATAGAGGAGTCAAGGACAAGGGTCTTTCGTGACGTGATTTGCTTGCCTACCGATTTGTTTGGTACTCTGCTTTACCACCTGTTTGTGCTTCCAATGACGTTTGTCATTTGACCACAATTTGTCAGTTACGACTTATGAATAATACTTACTGAAAATTATTGTTTTTGCGTTTTTCTTATCACAATTTTCTGGATAATTTTCATTTTAAGGAGTCAACCGGACACTGGTCTTCAATGCCTCTCAGGGTATGAACCAATTTGTCCCATCTAAATGTCACATCAACTATTGAGCACAATATACGTTCACGTAGTCATGAATAATTCTCAACCCAGGTCAGTTGTCGTATTCAAGCCATACAAAGCCTAAATTTGCTGTCAGTGATTCCATTCTCAACCGATC
>UZAN01053527.1:0-10244 GCA_900618425.1 Echinostoma caproni
CCAGCTTGGGCTGGCGGTAGCTGTCCAATGAAGTGCGAAGACTTCTCCCACCGTCGAGAGTAAGCCCCCGTTTGCAGCGAAGCCACTCTAGACTGCAACTGAGGGCAACGTTTTTCATTAACAGGGTGATTCCGTTGTAAAACCGGTTGCCGCTAGCAGTGGTAAGCTGCAGTACTATAGATGCGTTTATAAACGCAATTGATGAGTGTTGGATAGCGGTTTTCCCTGAGGTAAGCGCTTAGTACCACCCATAACCGAGCCACAAAGGATGTGATACTGCACCACACTATTCTACCTTTCAGAAAAATAGTATATCGAAGTGTTGGAAGCCAAGGAAACTCGCCGACAACACACGAATTTGGACACTCGATTGGCAAGTGCCACAAATCGTCCTGTGAGAACGGGACTGAACTGAACTGAATAGCATACCAGCGGTTCTTCTCAAAAACTGTGCAGGAGTTCTAAGTGCCCCCCTCACACAACCGTTTACGGCATCCATGAACACAAGAAAAATCCCATGTGATTGGAAAGCAAGCATTGTAACTCCGATATAAAAATCGGGATCCCGCACAAACCNAAAGAACTATCGTCCGGGAGGCCTTTTTTCAATACTTTCAAAATTAATGGAAAGCATGATAGACTCTTGGACTTCCTCAATCCACGGCAGCATGGATTCCGCAAGGGCCAGGTATGCTTAACAAACCTTCCAACGGCAACAGACGATAGGGCAAATGAAACAGACATAGGGAATATCCTGGATGTTATATTCGTAGACTTCTACAAGGCCTTCTCCAAGGTACCACATCGGAAAGTATGCGATAAACTCATCGATTGTGGTATAACGGAAAGGTTGCTAAACTGACTGAGAGACTACTTAACTGATCGTAGTTATCAGATGAGGGTCAACAGGGAGCTTTCAAGCCATCACCTAGTCCTAAGTGTAGTACCATGGGGATCTATACCAGGTCCGTTGCTCTTCATACTCTATCAACTACTTGGCGGTACTATTAACAACTAAGTGTCTCTTGTACGTGGATGACGTCAAGATCTGGCGCAGTATCAGAAAAGAGGAGGGCAGAGTAATCCTTCAACGCAACTTAGATGTGATCGGACGATGGGGAATCGAAAATGGTCTAGCATTGAGTTCAGTTCAGTTTGTACAAACATTAACCATGCACAATGGTGCGCTTGTTTTGGTTGGTCTTTTGGCTGCCCATTTAGATGATGAATAGGAGAAGACAAGAAAGTTAAAAGTAGAGTTGGGATGCAAGAACGCCACTGTTTACGACATCAGTCAAAGTGCCATGTAGTACACGTCAGGGGAGAAACCGACAGCAGATACTGCCCTGACTCGGGGCCACTAATTGTAGTTGAACAGGAGACACCTAGGGTCGGTTCTGTCGAATCGTCCAAACTTCCCACAAAACTGCGCTAGGCTAGTGAAACGAAGCAGCCTGGTGCAGAGCCTAATAAACCGGAACCTGGGAAGACTGGAACCGGTGTGCTTCATAATGTTATATATATATATATAATCTACGTAAGACCCAACCTTGAATATAATGTTGAAGCGTGCCTCCTAACTTTAGTGGGAAACATTAAAGCACTGGAAGCGGTTCAGAACAGAGCCACTAGGTGATTCATCGGGCTTTCGCAATTGAGCTACGAAGACAGACTGAAGCGGCTCAACCTCTTCACCCTTTCCTACAGGAGGCTGAGAGGGGAATTAATATCGATACACAAAATAGTATTAACGCTGAGTCAGCCGAACAACGAACTAATAGCACTATCGCCACACCACCAACTGCGAGGGCACTCTAAGACCATCTTGACCAGCAGAGTATTACTAATAGCAGACGGTTACATTTCTCCATCCGGGCCATATCCGCTTGGAACTCATTACCCGAGGTAGTGGTCTCTGAGCCTTCGACCGTGTTTCAAACAGAGGCTAAATAAATTCGCCGTGGGCCTCAACTCGGCAGTGGACAGCAACCTAGAGTACCCTCAAAGTAATGTTAGGTGAACCTCTGAACTTTCCACGCAGTACACCTCGTAAGGCGTTCAAATCGGTCCGGCTAACTGACCACAAATAACTAATCTGCAACATCGTTAAAAGTAACCTACCAATCTCCTTTTGCTTACACTTTCAGATTACAAGAATAAACGAATCCAAAACGGAAATTTCCGAACATCAAACTTTACCGTATAGACCAAGAAACAGGCGAAACTACAAGCCAACGAGCTATGAATATCTCAGATGGTGAGTTTGTCGACCACTTCGAGGATTGATTTTGCAGATCCGTTGTCAGAAGATTTGCGGTTAGAGTTGGAAGCAATCGCATTAAAATCTGTATGTCTGCTTGCTTCTGTTAATAAGAAAATCTAACCATATAGAATGTCGATCTGCGTGAATATGCCCTACAAGTTAACGCTGAATTGGTTGATCTGGAGGAAGCACTAATTCAGAAATGTTAGTCTGATTGACAGTGACATAATTTGATGTGTACTCGTTTTAGACATATCAGTGGGTCCAGAGGTGGCCAACTTGCACAACCAAATTACTTCATGTGATAGCATTTTGGAGGTAGGTGCTATTTATGAAATCAAACACTTTTTCAGAGTATGGAAGTTATTCTGTCCAACTTCCACAAGGATTTAGGCACTATCAGCTCTGAGATACAGGACTTACAGATGAAATCCTCTGTGATGAACAAGCGCTTGCAAAATCGTCAGGTAAGTGGTACGCGCATGGACGTGCGTTGTTTTCACTACGTTTACTGTAGTTCAATTTTTTTTGCCATTGTCTCCCCTTTATGTATAACAGGTTTTTATAGCCAATGGTTAGTGCTGTGTTGTACCCTTTCGCGGTTCCACAACCGGACTTCATCAACTGAGTGTCGACCCAAGACCGGCACATCAAACTGTACCTTGATCTCTCTTACGTTTCTATTACATACGTGTGAGATGCATTAGATTGGGTGGATCACGTAGCCGCGAACATCTGCTGTTCAATGATAGAAACCAGCAGTTTGAGCTGTGGAACTCCGACTGGCGAACCATTGAGGCCCCGTTAGTTAAGGCGTGGTATTGAATGGATGACGGAAAAGCTGGCAACCACCGAAATTCGGTTGTGGTGGTGGCGGGGTCCGAATCTCGAACCATGGGGTCCAAAGCACGTCCGTGAAGTCCACTGAACCACTGTGCTATCACAAGCGGACCATTAAACCGATGCTGATGCCTATGTCATCTGTTCCTATGCAGCACAAACTTTCGACACAGCTCTCAACGGACGGCAACGTGGCGCTCCAGTTCAACTGGTACACTAACTCAAATCGACCACATACCAGCAAGCTACCGTTGGCGTTGTAAATGCGGACGGTTATCTCCTTTGATGCGCTACCGTCGTTTGTCACGTAGCTACCCGAGTACGGGATCAGTCAACTCCAGCTAATTCCTAACCGTCTGGTTTCAGAAGGGGATTTGGTGACATCCGGTTTTGCAGAATCACTTTACACCCTGCAAGGTGCAAGGTGCATGATGCGGCATGCGAGTAGAATGAACTCAGTATGTTCACATACTTCTGCGGCATTCCTTTGCGAGGTAACAAACCCATTGGCGATTCGCGGTCAACTAAGTCAAAGGCTCCGTTTAGGTCAAGGAACACGACAACGGTTGGTTGACGGTGTGTATGGCGTAGCTCGAAGACTTGACGCATATGGAGATTTGGTCCAAATCCTGTTTGTTGTTCGTGCATATTTGTCTCCCTAAACGGTGTCAAGCGTCGAAGTATGACGGAGGCTAATAACTGAGTGACGATTGGAATCAAGCTTATTCCACGGTAAATCGCGCAGTCGTTGTGAGGTCTCTTCTTAACAATTGGAACAATCGGTGATTCGCTCCGGGATGATGGAATGCGCTCGTGTGACCAGATGTCACTCATTGTATCAGTAATGGCGTCTACGAGGTCATCGCCCCCCATCTTGAAAAGAGTGGGAGGAAGCCCGTCCGGTTCTGCTGACTTTTCTTTCTTGAGGGCTTGAATGCAAGACCGAACATCTGCTGCAGTAGGAGGTTCAGCTAACACTGCCCACGGAGCCTCAGCTACACCGTGGATAGCTGGTTAGCGCCTGGGCAGCTCAACTGTTCCTTGAAGTATTCTGTCCAGTGATCAAGTCGTTCATCCTTATTTTTAATAACTTGTACTCTCTTATCGCAGACTGTTTCACTAACGGGTTCGCTGACCTCCTGTATTGCGTATCAGTCGGAACAATCTTTGACTATTCCCTGATGCAGCTGCTGCTTCAATTCCACTAGCNATTTGCCTACCAGTTATTATTATTATTGTTGTTGTTTTTCGTGGGATGCGGATCAGTGGAATTCATTTTACTCATCAGAAATAAATCTATTCAGTTTATCGTAAATTACACTTCGCTTTTGTATGCGTTCCACTTACTAGGCCGTTCGAGGAGAACTGAGTCAATTTCTCTCAGACATGGCCGTTCCCGAGCAGTTGATAAAGTAAGTATGTGGCGAGTATCTGAGGTTTGTGGGATAGAGGTGGATTGGAGCGAAGCAAATACATTGTTGTTCATGTTCTCCATAAACTGTTGCCCTTCATTTTTCCACCTTTGCTCCCCACTTCTTCCTTATTATTTTGCTTGCTGTCGTGTTCGAAGTATATTATTTTTGATCTGATCTATCATGTACCCCCTTGGAATCAAGCTCCCAGTGTACCTAATGATCTCATCCACTTCCATCCGATAACCACAGATAGCGATAACAAGCATAGGCTCCTGATAGTTGTGAACATGCACTTGGTATTTGGATGGTGCAAAATGCCTGCTGTACCTGGTCTTCCCAATCGCCAAGTGCTTTAAAGCGTGTTAGACTGCCTGTGTGATCACGCAACAAGGCGGTGTCGTTAGCTTTTTGCTAATCTGGAACTCTAATTCATCAGTACATCAGGCTTTGATTAACCGGCACAGCAGTTGTATATTCTGCTACTTTAATTGTTTTGGCCCACTTGGAAATCATGGTCCGATTGCATTATTATAAAGGTACCCGTATTTGCATGGTACCCGATTTGAACTGAAACGCATGTCGAATAAAACATGTTTTTAGTGTTCAATCAGGCATTCAAACGTTTTATTTTTGGACAAATCTGGTGCATCGGTAATTTTAATTATTTTATGCGTGGCCGATCCAGTTATATGCATAACCTCTGTCAGTTTACGAAATAATGATGAGTTTTCATCTGTTCAGAATTCCTGCGCGCTTTCTGTCTTTGTTATATCGTCTTCTTTCACCTGTCTTCAGGCATATCTTACTCACACCAGTTACGGAACAAGATTTCCTGGAACATCTTCATGAGTTGGACCATAAAATTCACTTCTCCTTGGAACAATCTATGGTTGACTATCGATCATTCGACGATGTAAATGCTCTGTTGAAAAAGTTAAAAATCAAGGTACGCTGGTTTTTCCATCTGTATAATCTCGTTTATGGGGAACGTAGACATCATTGCTTAAGTTGAAGCTGTCCAAATAAAGAACAACAATGCAATTGCCCATGATTTAATTTTGATCCCATTTCCCTGTATCTGAGCTGGTGCCTACTGCAGGAAACACAATAGTTGATGATGATCTAATAAATTACCGATTGACTGTTCCACGTGGTTACCACGGCAACGCCAGACTGATGTAGACCTCTTTCCCCTGACAGCAGACTTTCAGTGCTTCATTACCATCGCCCTAGAAAATCTTAGAATCCTTCCAATCGGAGTTGTGTTACTAACCCGCGATCTGCTTGGTAGCCAGTCTACAGCAGATAGGGAGTAATTGACGACGCAGCTGTTAAGGAGATAGCACGATGATTACTAAATCGGGGTCTTGTATGCGAGTTTTGGAGACACAACATACATCTAAATTGGAAGTTTTAAGGGTTCGAGCTTAGACATCTTTTTGACCGATCTGATAGGATGCGCGGACGCGGCTAAGGGAAAAGAGGATTCAGGTTTCGACAACCCTACAAATCCCGATTGGTTGGCCTTATTGGTAAAAGGCTTAATGATGTTTGGTGCCTGATACAACCAGGAGACTTCGGAGTGAGAGCAAGAACTGGAAAAATGAGGAAGGATTTTCTAAATGGATGCTCGAGTCCTTAGGGCACGACATACATTGTGGTAGCTCACACCGATAAAGACTTTTCTTCGGGAACCCTGTCCAAATCCTGTGACTCTAAACCCTGAGTCTTAAGGCAGCGGGAATGTGTGCGTCTGTATTTAGAAACCTTAACTGGAGCTATCGCCTCAACAGTCTGACCCACAAGCTAGTGCTGCGTTGTCAAATGCGGCGGCTCAACCGGCCCGACCTTGTGGGAGCTTCTACCTTCTAAGCAAGGCTTTTGAGTTTCGATCCAATGTATTGTTTGCCGCTGCATCGAATGACAGTATCGGTCCCTAATCTCATATACCTCGTGATACAGAATGAGAGTGAATGCGAAAGCATCTTTCTGACTAAGGATTCCATATGAATCATGGTGAATCGTCATCTTACTGTGATACAAAAAGGTGACATTCGCTTGTGAAAACCACAGGGAATTGAATTTAATCCGTGTTGCCCCCACGCTTCTCGTTTGAATCATACTCCAACAATGGTCTACCATGGTCTGCGATGCACGCGTAAGAATCAAGCTGGTTTAACCCCCGGTCGAGGGTGCATCCACCGCATTTCCACCTTCCGGCAAAACACCCACCGTCTGTATCTTCCACCGTCGGAATGCGGTCTTTGGTCGATTGCCCTAAACTCTGGAGTTGCGTCCGCCGGAATCGGAGCATGAGAAGTTAATCGCAATTTCGCTGTACCCTTTTGCTGCTGCTTCAAGCCGAGTGCGATTCCACTGCACCTTTTCGCCCGAGTTTACCACGGAAAGTGGTGTTTGTCACGGTTGTCCTCTGTGTCTTTTTCAGAGATAGCGAAGCTCCTGGGCTCAGTGTGGGAAGCGGAACAGGGTCCAACTGAATGGTGCGAATCGGCCGTCATACCGATTTACAAGAAAGGCCACGGGTCCTTTTGTGAAAACTATAGAGGAATTAGTTTAAACAACATTGCTTCCAAACTTTTCGCTGGCATCATACTCCGTCGATTTTCTGTCACACGTGAAGAGTGCGCACATTAGAACCTGACTGGGTTTAGATCTGGTCGAGGTTGTATCGACCACGTCTTCACTCCTCACCAAATTCTGGAGCATCGCCATTTTCGTAGACCCACTATCTCTGTCTTCCTGGATCTGAGAGCGGCTTTCGACTCAGTCGACTATATGTTGCAGCAGTTCGGCCACTCCTGCTATACTGTTCAGAGACTTGGACACTTCGGGAACATTATAAAAATAGATTGTCGGCGTTCGAACATCACGGTCTACGTCGCATTGCAGGAGCCTTCTGGTTTAACCGGACAAGGAACTTTAAGGTTAGACGCAGGATTTTAGGTAACCGCGGTCGTTCACTGGAGCAACAGATCGACCTCCATAGACTACAGTGGTTGGGAAATGTGCTACGTATATCGCCCAATAACTTTTCACGATGGCATGAAAACCCTAACCAGGAGACGGGGTCACATAGGTCCCCTTAGGCTCCCTGGATGGGGAACTCGAGATCAGGGTCACCGGTGGTTTGAGACACTGAGCGATATGACTGGGTGTCACAAGCAGTGGTACTCATGAATCTGGCAACCCCAGTCTGTATGGAATCTGTGTCTTCCACTTGAACTTACTCTCAACATTCCAATCTTCATTCTTTTCTCCTATCCGCATGGGTAGCCAAAAGACAGCAACCAAAACCGGCGCACGAAAGTGCATAGTTAAAGGTTGTCAAAACGAAAACGGTAACGGAAACGGAAACCGGCGCATAAAAATTCATGATCGATGGTTGTGGACGATGAAATTTGAACCTAATACTTGGATGGTTTTGTTTGACGCTTATGCATATAAACCTACTACTATTCAGGTACATCATAAAGGAGGTAGTGGAGGTCGTACTAAATGATGATGATTGTGATGTTTTATGGCGAGAAACACTTGTTTCTCGAATCTCGTCTCTCGGAAAGTGCTTCCGGGTCTCTCGGGTCAATTTGTGTTACAAGATTGCTGTGATTCGATTCCGTATCATCTTCGAGCACTGCGTGAGGTGTTGCGGGTTTCCGATTAATTTAGCACATCTTTGGTGTCCAATACTATTTGTGCTTCTGATATTGATTGTCAGGTCGATGACGCCGAAGGACGACTGATAGCGCTTCAAACCAATTTCACTGAGCAACCGGTGATTTTGGCCGCATTGAACCTATTATGAAAAATCAAGTAGGGTAACTTATGTCCAGGAAACAAGATTATGTACGATAAGAAAGCTCCAGATATAGCTATTGCATAGACTAGTAGAAAATTCATTTCCGAAACAACCGGAGAAATTTGCTAAAAATCTCTCATCGTTCGAACTGAATCAGTTTCAACGGCAAGCACTTTCGTATTGCACACACATGCGTACGAACAACGGTCGAAAATACAAGACTGGGTCATCAGCCATAACTGAATATCGTCTAATGACAACATCAGAACAACGGAAGCACGGTGTTTCGGATTATCTACAAGTCGAATCGCAAGATTGCTGATGTTTGAAGAAGCAATTGCTATCAACTGATGGAAAACTTCTCAGGGGAGCAGAGCTGTATNTCGGCTAACCGTAAATAAGGTGAGCTTCGGCCCTCCAAAGAAGCTTACTTTTGATCGACTCACTCCTGTGGCAGGATAAGTCGGCTTCTTGGATGTCTCTAATGATGGCGGCCCATGCATAACGATCGGTAGCAAGGCTGACGCCGTGAGAAACCCAGTTCTGGTTCCAGTTGCGAATTCCATATACGGAATGAAGACCCAGTAATTCCAAATCCACCTTGATCGTACTACTCCAGGTCTTCAGTTGACTAGCGAGTCGGTAACGCAATCCATGGCACAATGCGGGGGCTACAGCTTGTCGCGAGAGTTGAGTGTCGGGGGCCTTCGAAGCACATAGCCAAACCACTGAAGGCACCGGCGTTGTAGCAACTTTTAAGCTTGTCAATGTTCAAGCAGTGCCGTCGAACCTCATCATTGGAAATCCGATCTCTCCAATTTACTTTTAAGATGCGGCGTAAGCACCAATGATCGAAGACTTCGAGCTTCCTTGTGTTTTGTACTTTTAGCGGCCAGGTTTCACAACCGTAAGTGAGGATGGTTCGGATGGAAGCCTGATAAACCCGAAGCTTAGCGTTTAGGCTTATTTCGCATCAATTCCACAACTGTTTGAGGAGTTTTAGGTAGGCTATTCCAGCTCCGTCTACACGGAGTTGGATTTCATCCTTAGCCTGGCCGTTTGGTCTTATCGTAGGGATACTTGAAAACTTTGGCTGATTCGCCAAGCTCCCCATTAATCGAGGTTTGTGTCATGGTAGAAGTTTCGGTCGAAAATGTCTTCGTTTTCGACGTGTTGATCGCTAGCCCAATGGACTGGTCAAACTGATTTATACGACTGACAACAGGCTTGAGGTTGTCCATGCTGTCTCCAAATACAACGACATCATCCGCAAACTCGAGGTCCGCAGTCCACGTACCTGGGCCAAGATTCACTCCAGAGTAGTTGATAAGTGCTTGTCGCATTATCCAATCTACGGTGTAATTGAATGACACCGGCGATAGAGAACAACTTTGCCTAACTCCAGAGTGTAGGATAAACTCAACCGATTCTTCTCCATAGGTACGGACGCGTGCCCGGGTTCCTGAGTAGAATGACTTGAAGAGCCTGATGAACTTCTCAGGCATCCCGTCTTACCGCAATATGCACCACAAGGATTCTCTATCGACGCAGTGCGGAAGTCAATGAAAAATGCAGTGGTAGGCTGTTGGAACATGAAGTGGTGTTCCGGAATTCTACAGAGAGTGGAGATTTGTTCAACACAGCCTCTTCCGCGGCGAAACCCCCCTTGTTTCGGACGAGTGTGGGTATCTCTGACGACTGCGAAGCGGCACCGGGACTAAAATTGAAGCTGTTCAGTCTTTTTGCAGTGGATTGATCAGAGTTGGTGAGCAAGCTTTGAATAACTCTGGTGGTATCCCGTCTTCCTTCCTGTTTTCCAGAGAAGTGACTGCATTGATGATTTCTGTCGTACTAGGTGGGTCACAGTTGATGTCGTAAGTCTCCGAACTACTTGACATCTGTAGAGGGC
>UZAN01053529.1:0-16435 GCA_900618425.1 Echinostoma caproni
CCGATGGTCTTTCATCTTTCCTTCTGAGATATGGGGTCTATTCTCTCAGTGAAATATTCACATCATTTTTGAACAGTTCCTTAAAAACCTGCTCTATACCAGACTGTTGGAAATCAGTAACAATTGTTCCCATTCCCAAATCCTCTACTTCAAACATTCTAACCAAACGCTTTCGTCCTATTGCTTTAACTTCTGTTGGATTTAAGTTGGCAGAACGTGTTGTTCTTAAGTGCATTCAGTCCTCTATTGATGTCTCATATGATCTTCTTCAGTTTGCTTATAAACCAGAGGCAAGCCAGATGCAGTTTCCTCTCTTTTACATAAAATTACCAAATCCTTGAATGACTCTGCCATTGGGTTTCTGGACTACTCATCTGCTTTTGATTCCATTCCTCGTTCCCTTCTTCTTCGTAAACTGGAGACCTTTGCTTGTCCTATACAGTTATTAGCTTGGCTTGCCGATTACTTCTCCTGGAGAATTCAGTGTACCAGGTTAGGTCGGAAGACATCCAAACCGTTTTTGAACAGTTCTGGAGTACTCCAAAGTGCAGTTCTTTCCCCATACTTATTCTCTACGTATATAAGTGACTTGTCTGCTAGCGCCCCTACTTCTGTCTTGAAGTATGCTGTGGTCTTGTGTCAGGTCATTTCTGACTCTTCTGTCCTTTCACAATTTTCTGACAACATGGATAACATTCAACGGTTTTCCGCCACATTGGGCCTATCTCTTAATCCCTCCAAATGTTCCGAATGTCTCTTTACATTATCACGCTCTTCTGTCCCAAGTGAACCGGTACCGATTGGCTCCAAACCAGTATCCCGGGTAAACCGTATTAAATGTCTGGGTGTTTTTATTGATACTAATCTTCACTGGACCTCTCACATTGAACTCATCATCAGTAAGCTTCGACGACTTTCTTTTCATATCCGTAAACTTCGTCAGTTTTGTATTCAACAATCAATTATTTCCAACTTTGTGTTTTCCCTGTTTTACTTTAGTGTTCACCTGTTATTTTTCCCAACCTCCTTAAAAAAGATTTTAATTTGTTTCGACGTGGATTGACCATCATTATCCGTGTCTCTTCAATCCCATTTAAGGAGTTGATAACTAACCTATGCGAACGGCATTTGAATGAGTGTGAAAAGTTTGCGCATAAAATTCTCATCGACTCCACACATCCGCTACATGCTGACCTAACTTCCTGTTGTTCCCATCCCTTAATTAGATCACAATATCGTTGTGTTCCCTCTAGAATAAACATTTATCGTAACTTCACAGCACCCTCATTAGCACGTATTCTTGTTAGCAGAGAACAGGTTTTCACAGATTTTGTTAACAGTTTTGAAACTTAAATCTCTTTTTTCATTGTTATTTTCATTTTCTCCATTGCTCCAAACTGTATATTTTTTAACTGAAATGGGGGCTTCATGCTTGCAGAAGTTATTACAATACAAATACAAAATATAATGCAGCTTCGTACTTCCGATTCTGATGGGGGGCTCCAATGTTACCGTCCATGGGGTTTTCGCTGCAATTGCTAGAATGACCGCATTGGCACTGGGCCAATTGAACTGTTCACTATAATACTATGCTCAGCGGTCAAGTCGTTCTTCTTTATTGTGGATTATCTGTTCACGTTTATCGCAAATTGTCTCACTGACCAATATGCGCCGACATCCAGGGTTGTGTATCAAGTGAAACAGTCTGACTATCCCTGGTGCAGAAGCTACTTCCATTTCACTAGCTGCTTTGGCCCACTAGTTTTCGCGTTCTTCATTCTTTTACTGACTTGACGTTACAAGCACCATCGGTCCCTGAGCTGATCCTGGCAGATTGGGATCTTTCGCTTCGGATCCATCAGGATTACTGACTCCTGAGAGATCCAGTAACTTCGCCGAACTTCGGGCTCGATCTCGGAAGCAAAGTTGGCTTCTAAGTGCATCACAAATCTTATCTGATTCCACTGTTGATCGACTCCACCATGTCGCGGTTCTCTTAGCTCATGTCCCAACTTCTCCTCATAACGTGCGCAGATGACGATGAGCTACCGGAGGAGGCGATTTCTGTAGTTAATCGCTGAGTCGAAGAGTGACGCATATGATCCGACTCGACGTAGATGGTCCAATAGGATCTGCAATTTTGTACTGAACCACGCCAACGGTAGCATACAGCTATGTGGTCAATTCTGGTCACCTTTCCCGTTGTACTAGGATGTCATGTAGCCGTTGGACGAGAGCTGTGTCGAACGCTTGTGCTGAATAACGACAATCGATGATTCGTGCATAGCTGAATTAGTCGACCACCGTTGTCTATTCGTTGGACGGGAAGAGCGAAGTGCCCTCTTACGCAGGCTTCCGATGCGCTCAGTTTTCCAACCTGTGCGTTAAAATCACCTGCCAGCACTATAATATCAGAACGGAGGCTCAATCAAATGATGTCGGTGAGTTTGTCGTAAAATTTGTCCTTTTGTGAAGTGGGACTGCAGTTGGTTGGCGTATATAGGGAATTGATGAACAAACACCTTTTGGTGTTGCTGCCCTTCCGAACAGTAAATGAACCCTGGAGTCTCATAGCGCACAAACGACTATTGACGGGTATCCAATCTATCATAGAGGCTTCAGCTTTTTCATTTAGTTTGATCCCTGCACCACGTTGACATAGTGAACGAGCTTCGTCCTCTCCTGATTTGCGAAGGAAATACCTCGAGGACAGAGCCGGCGCACTCAGGTGGCTTATGATACTAGAATCCTGAACGCGTGTCTGCGGTACGCAACAGACATCGATTTCAAAGACTTCACTGTACGCGCAAGACACGCTTGTTGACCCACCTGCATGAGAGTCCTCACGTTGAAGGCCCCCAGAGATTGACGAGGCTTCAGAACCTGCACTTTATTTACAGGAAAACTAACTAAAGTGCTATTTGACAATGACCTTCGGCGAATGACGACCAAGTTGTCTGAGGGAATGTTACGGGTCGGAAGAAGGAATAAAGGGAGCGGGTTGGGTACAGAAGACAAAGAGTTAAACAAAGGTTGGGATGTCTGAGCAGTAGCCCACTTATCACTACCCACCCCGCTCGATGCAATGNTGTGTTCATTAGAGCTTTATGGACGGGTACTGACAGGGTGTCCAGTCACCAAGCAGAATAACGATTAGGGTTCTCAACCAAAGCCTTTAGTTTCGACAAAAACCTAACCGCAAGGCAGCGGTTAAGGCGGATTGGAGGACCATTTACTTGGATCAATTACTCCCCCAACACATTTAACCGCCTTAGACGCCAACTCAAGTCGAACTCCCAACCTGGAGGACCAGGAGACTGGACTTTGTCTGACCTCTACCCATTNGACCTTCCAGGCATGATTAGATCTTTGGCTCAACAAAAGCCATCCTGTGTAGTTCTTTGGGTCACAGAGGTGCGCAAGCCATCACACCACGTCAAGGTGCGGTCTCGTTGTGATGGTAAGAAGAATACCATGGTCACTGGTAGAAACCGGGTCCATTAGTATGAGAGAGAATAAGTTTTGATGATTTTTTATCACTATCCAGCACAGAGATACCTCTCTTCGGAGAATGAGAGAGGTCAGATAGGCTGAATAGAAGCTGGAGGAAGTGCTTTCATTTCTGAAATCACCAAAATGTAAGTGAAGATTTTCACCTAGTAGTTAGACTAGAAACGGGATATAGGAACCAAAGATAGCAGAGATTTCTGTCTGTGAACACGAGGAAGATATACACAAATTAGGGATGATTGTACTTTTTTGAAAAGAAAACTTGAGATGACAACGAACAGACAAACAGTCAAATCATCTTTTAGAACAGGTATATATCACTCCTTAATTTCTGCACCACGAAACATTGATGTAAGTTGCCGCACCACCTGCAGTTTTTTCCTACCTCGCTGCCTGTCCTGCCGGTAGCAACCGAAGCCTTCTATTCGCACGATCACATCCTCAAAGTTTTTATTCAACTGAGTTTCTTGTACATATACAGCACATGTTGGAATTATTGCGTGTTCAGAATGGAGGTTAAATCCGAGAACTTCGCGAATAGCGAGTGAACATTAGTGCTGACCAATGATGGCACAGTCATCCTGGCAGGAGGGGTGCAGGTAAGTGCGGTCTACCATACGGCCCGTTTGCATTTGTGATCCAAGGACATTTAAAAATTATGTATTTTTACTTCCTCTTTTATTTATTGAATATACAAATGTACAGTCAACATCCAGGAAAGGGGGCCGCATCCATACAAAGGCTGCCTGAGACGGGCGGCAATGGAGCGATTCGAACCCGGGACTCCCAGGTCGCAAGTTGGTGGCTGAACCCACTTGGTCACCAACTCCCCAAGCAAATAATGACCCGGGAGCAGAGAACTCCCAGTTTTCAGTCGAAGCATGTCCTGACGAGAATAACTAGAAATACTAGACGTGCTTAGCATCCAGATATTGATGAAACAAACGTGATGAATTCCAACGTGACGAACGAACACGAGAATGTAGCGCAGCCAATCGAAGGGCACGCGAACATACCAACGCAAACAGTCAGTGAAACAGGGACAAGACTGCGATATCTACTGAAATTGTGCAGCATTTGAATCCGATGTGCCTGCAAAGGTTCAGAAAATGTGAGACAGAATCCAATGTGAATAAAGTACGCAGGTATTTTAAATGTATGTGAGACAAGAATATGCGGTTGAAACCCGACAGCGCGAACAGAAGTTGAAAAAATATTCAGGAAAATAGTTTTCCATTCAAATAGATGTACATTAACATGAAGGGAAGTCATTTTTAATGATATACACTCAGTTGATTGAGTTGCATCGATGCAAACCAATGAACCGGCAATCAAGTTAATGGATGAAGTAAGGTGATGGACAGCCCGGTAACCGCTTTAATGCCTTCTGCATCGATTCCATCCGGGACCTTATGTGGGTGACCAGACTACATCGTTCGATTTAAGTTACCCATTGCCACTACGGTAGATCCTCCTGAGGATGATTCGTCCCTCCTGCTGTTTAGAATACACATTTGCGTTTAGAAAAACTAATGAGCGGAAATGATATGATTGACGAAATCCCGAATGAGTTTAAAATCACAGATCCAACCATAGCTAGCAAATAGTATGCATATCGTGGCATCACTGCAAGTGAAACTGACCACTTGTGGTTAGTGGTGTCGGTCCCTTCAACACAAATCTCATTGGAACGATCACTGAATAGCCTGTGATCTAGAAAGCAGGCGTGATCTGATAAGGTATCAACCGCATTCAGTTGTGATGATCAAAGTTTACACGGAACCTTAGCAATGATTCTCGAATGATTCTGGACGTACGGTGTCAAATGCAGACTGAGCCAGACGGATATTCCCCATCGTTATTTGGGCAACAAATAGAGTTTTTGGAAACAATCGGTTGTCTAATATTGAAACAAACACCAAAGTGGATTTGATAAATAGGTACTTGATATTTGCTCTGTTGCAGTGTGCCTCCAATTTGTTTAAACGGTGTCCGTCACACGCTGTTGGGCGCTTTTGATCAACTAACTGATGGATTTTTGTGTAAAGTTCGAATCAAGAGCATGGTAAACCCCTTTGAAGCTAAACAGCAATCATTAAAATGCCTTATTTTATCTCATCTTTGCAAAGGGTCTGCATTCCGATGTTTGCAATTCAGGTGCTCAGGTGCGGTGTTATACCTCTTAACTTTAATTGCGAAATCCTCAGCACGGTAGGGGGTGGATGTCTAGGGTTGCGGCTGGTCACCCTTCCCTTGCACCNTTGATAAATTCTCCCATACGACTAAGTGCCTCAAATAACCTCTACTGAGGAAACCCTACTCACTGCCTTCTCGTGGCGGTGTTTCCCACCAAAGTGAGAGGACGAAAAGCCGATATCCGAGGATACAACCGGGTTTGTGAACCCCTGGTAGTTCAACTAGGAGAGGTGGCCAAAAGCCCTGATTCCAAACCAACCAAGAGGAGGCATACGAACCACACCTTTTTGGTTGTGGCAATGGTCACCGGCTCAACTGGGCATCAAGGTGTATTGGGCACCTTCGATGTTTTACCCCTTCCGAAGGACATATGGTTTGATGGAATGAACATCGGCTCCGAATGGATTGCGGCTTTCACACCACCCCGCTGCCTTGTGGATTAGGCTTTGGCTAGACGAAGGCTCCGATTGTGGATTCCTCAAGAAAGTTCACCTGTATTGGCCCGAGAAACCTGGCAGTATTCGGTCGACAAGCAAATCGTGGAACGTTCTTCTTTTTATAAAGATTATTGTACCATGATTCGTTTGGCACACAGTCTGACCTCAGACGGGTGTGATATATATATATATATATATATATATATATATATATATATATAACTTAAATGTGCTTCCTTAGTGTTTCGTCTCTCGGTTGTCAGACTAACTATCCCAAAAGATACCTATCGGAAGTGCTGAGGTTTTTATTTTATGTTTGAAAGATACTTATCATAGCAAATTGTTTTTGTTTTTATTTCACCTCAATCGCCTTATGCCCCTCGATGGATAAATGTTCAACAAATACGTAACACAATCACCTTTTTCCCCTGTGCGCCTATGAGTGTTCAGAGTATCTTTCTTACTCTTGTAAATTATTGTAAACCGAGAGACTTGAAAAACGTGATGTTTCTCTTCTGCATTATCCCTCGTCGATTGTTCTGTTCACCTACCATTTGGAAAAATGCCGAGAAGAGTTTTTTTGCGCTGGCCTATATTGGTGGATATTGTATTCCATACAAATTACAAATTCAGTTTTATCATGCTTATCTGTTTACCGAACCCGCTTAGAAAAATAGTTCGTGTATCTTAGACGGGTCAAACGCCGGCACAGTGTCATCATCGCTTGAGCATTTTCCATTCCGAATTTCCCACATGACGTACCGTTCCACAACTGATTCTCCTGTAATTCCCTACCAACACTTAAGTAGCATCGGACTCAGAACTTATCCTCCTCCTATGCCGGTTCGAAAATCACACGACCGGTCGGGTTCATTTATCGATCGGTCGGATGGTCCAGCAGGGACCTGGTGCTTTCCCCTCTTCCGTAGTATATGATATCAGTCCCCATGTTGCGTCATCACGACATGTACTGTGCAAGGTACTATCCACATCGCAACATGACATCGCGAAATGCTATTCGGACATCTTAAATTGAAGCTGTGACATTTTAAGTTGATATTCGGACGTCTTAAATTGAAAAAAGGTATAACCTATTGTCCCTTGGCTCCTGTTTCGACCCTATTCTTTGGCACTTCGTCATGTTTCCTTACAGGATTCTACTACCTACAGTGTCTCCGCTAATAACGGATTATTTCGTACATCAAATCAATGGAACACAAATTTCGCGAAATGTTGTTTCCAATCCGTGTATTTATGCCATCTATGAAGCACCCAAAAACGAATTCGCTTGTCTATCTAATTGTTTCTTTGTTCTGGTGAAAAATCATTCATTCATGGTCCCTAAGAGTCGTGAACCGGACAGATAGGAACTCAGGGACCGTCTTTCTTCCGTTTCTGGATTGGCCGAAGAGTGAGACCAACTGACATCCGTCTATTCGCTTCATGTTCTTACTCATCGTGTAACTTGACCCCCGCTCACGTGTGATTGTTCGCGCTATGCTCTGGACCAATCTGGTTGCATCGATTAACTGGCGAATGATTTGCATTGCAGATCGTTGTGTGTGCATGCAATCAATTTTTGTCACTGAGATCGATGATGAGGCTGAGTGGCACGTCACAGCTCTGGATTGGCTCCGAGAGAGAACCTGAGGGGAGGGGAGGTGGAGTGCAAACATCACGAAGAGGCGGGAGAATGAGTGTGTGATTGTTCGGTTTGAGGACGAAGAAATTAGCTTCGAGGTGGTCACATACATTTACACGCACATACACACACATGCATATACATATGCAAACGTATAAACCTATTCGCACAGTACAACCCATGGACGACATTACAATACAGCTAAGTCTACCGAAGTGCCATATCATCTGCGAGTGACAGGCATATCTGATTCTGATTGGTCGCCTACCGTAGGCGCCTACTGATAGTGCGACACCGAGTGAGTGTGAAAAACACATGAAATCCGAAAATCCAATAAGAAAGCTATCCAAGGATATTCGTGTTCGGCCTCATATCTTACCAACATCCCATTTATTCGTCCATCCATATGGTGTTAAAAACCGACGAACATTCAAATCATGTCTCTAGTTCCAACAGCCTCAGTTTTGCTCGCCTGGTTGAGCCTCATCACCGCTCAGTTTGATCACTGTCTTCGTCCCAGTGGTTGCTACGGTGATGCTTGTTGTTTTAATGTGGTCACAAAAACCGGACCGATCTGTGATCCGATTCCCGGTTGTGCTGCCTCATTCCCGGTCGATTGCTGCCGCAATGCGAGACCGATTCACACGGATTTTGGAATTTTCTACGGCTACGCAATCCAGTTGGACAGTGCATTCGGATATGGAGAATTAGGACAACGCTATTTGGAGGTGAGTTGAGCGAATAGAACAAGTGTATCGTTGACGGTGTGTTCGTTTGTGGCACAGTGAACCTAATGATTATATTTGCACTTCCTCCCTAAGCACACTCCTAAAGAGCGATCATCCCCATTGAGGGAGCAAACTCTCTCTATCCCAACTCATTTTATTGTTTAATTACTCCAACACAGTCGTCGGGTCATATATCTTTACATACACTCCAACATGAAAGACACTTGGTCCAGTGCGAAGACAGTCCAAAAGCCTTCCTTTTATGACCGTCAAAGTGAAAGTTTTATTGTGGCAATTGCATACAAGCTGGTGGTCCTCTTGTCCCCATAAGATATTTACACAAGTGAATCGTTTTTCAACAAAAAGTAATGACTGTCACATATAATCCCGGATATACAGATAACACATAATGTAGTCTTCAGCTAATTTGTGCTTATGCCATGGTATCACCAAAATGCCAGTTAAAAGAGTCAACAGCTGACATAGAGTTGACGCGAAATAGGTGTTCCAAGTATTACACTGACTGCAAAGTATGGACTCCGGCATTCCAGTCGGTACTCTGGAAGCACTAACTTGAAATGATATCCCCTGTGGTCGATGTTGGGCGAGAGAGCAGTGAACGATCAGGATGGTTTGGGTTCTACAAAACCGAATACACCCAAGTCAAGTCTCCTCAAATTCGGCAGTACTGAGTACAATAATATAGTCCCAATTATCCTAATCTCTCCCCCCGTAGGGGAGGCAGTGCACTGCCTTGACCATCTTGGTGGCAATCCTTTGCGAACACTCCAACATCTTACGATCACTTATTATCCATGGATGGAGTATGGTCAAATGTACACTGGTATCCAATGTTGCACTTGGGTTATCTTTTTTTACAAACGCAAATAGGTATTAGGAGATTCTAAGTTCATTTTGTTGATATCCCTTCTTGGTTGTTTAAGATAATAATGGACACTTTTGGCCCCAACAGACAGGACTGTAACTTTCACAACAAAGCGAACGAACTCACCAGCGCCCATACACCCATACATCCAAACGATCACTTCTAAAAAGATTCCGGGTCTTTGAGGAGAAAAGGGATTAAGTTGCATATCACATTATCTTGTATCCAAACTGCGAAACAGTAAAAATAAAAATGTAAGAAGGGGCCCATATAAAAATATTTGGGATCAAGGAATTCCAAGTCCAAGGAATATGTAGGGCCGTTCGGGTCAGAATCTGACAATAATGACTAATAAGAAACGACTGAATGTAAAAAGGTTCATGTCAGGATTGTAATTTAAACTGCAGTAAAAATTTGCTCTACAGAATCTTGTGTGAATGCTATTCCATGAGTAGGAAACCCACATATGATCTGTTTTATTTAGCAGAAAACAACACCGAAAACATTTATTGGTGTATTTGATTACGATAAGATAGACTGTTATTGAAGATAGCCCCATTTATCGTTCAAAACTCGATGGGTATCCTTGACTATACAGAACTCAGTCGGAGGTTAGATGAGTACTGACCATTTATCTTCTTCCTATAAGTATTTATCGAACGTCTCTACCACGAACGATGGAAAGAAATTTGACCGGTCCCGGTCACCTTTGGTCTAGGGGAGGAACTAGGTAGATCGCTGTATTTTTGTTTTGTTTTGAATCGAACAGTGACGAACTCTCAAAAGTGCAAGAAATGCGATGTGGTTAGGGATATGCACTTTCAAAGTAGTCATATGTCTCCAAATTTTCTAAACAAATTACGGCATGCTTCTCCCAGCACTTATTGTTATCTTCAATGTTAGGACCATGATTATTATTATTATTATTATTATTATTATTGTTAATATTATTATTATTATTATATTTGTATTCTTAATAATATCATTAGGGATTGAGTAGTGTATCTGTCTGCGAAAGCTGTAGCTCGTTAGTTCTCTCAAGTCAAGCTCCAACTCTTATTATGGGTAAGTTACAAAGCTGGTGCTTATTGAATCTCGTAGGATCTCTATACACTGGGTTCAGTTGGTAGTACAATTAAATAGCAAATTATAACGTTCACTTACGGGTACTGAAAAGTTAGGTGTTTCAATGTTTTATTGAGCTGAAACTTGAATGAATCAATGGCTGGTACACAAACCACTTGAGGTGGAAGAGAGTTCCAGGTTTTACAAACTCTGAGGCTCAAAGAGTGACGCTTGCAGTCCAGCGGACTCTTTTGGAGCAAAAGTTTAAACAGATGTCCTCTGAGGTGACCATTCCTGGATGGCAATAATAGAGTACTACATGGGTGATTAGACTGATATGGTATTTGATGTAAGAGAATCAGGCCTCCCCGTATTCGACGGTATTCAGACAATTCGAGTACGAGAATATGGAGCCTTTCACCGTAGGTTTTAGACTGTAAATGTTTGATAAATTCAGCTGCTGTTCTCTGCGGACGTTCGAGTGGCTTTTGGTCGCGAATCAGCCATGGATTCTAAGCCTGTATAGCCTACTTGGTGTATGCTGATAGAAAACGGGGCATTAGGTCTGTTTCGAATTATCCAAAAACAAGTTTTAGCAATCCAACGTGGTTTAACGCTTTTATCAACACTGTTGCACAATGTGTGGAACATCCTATATCCTCACGAACAATAACTTCCAGATCCTTTTCGTTTGGAGACCACGGCAATGGCTGAGCTCCAAGTAAGTGTGAAAAGCGACCCCTCTGACGCAAACGTACAACCTTACATTGATCAACGTTGCATTCGATGTCATTAATGATCGACCATCGGTAAGCTGCGTCGAGAGTTTCCTTCAAGGTTTCATAATCTTCAGGATGGTGTACCATCCCCCATGTTTTGGCATCCTCAGCGAATAATGATGCATTTTCTCAAAGGACAGCTGATATGTCGTTTATGAATGCTGGAAAAAGGTACGGACTAAGTACGGATTATTATGGAACTCCACAGCCAGCCTCAATCGGTCCCGATAAAGAACTATTAACTCAAACAGATACGATACGTCGTCGAAGAAATTCCCCAATCCAGTCAAGAAGCAGTCATCGAACACCGTTGTTGTGGAGATTACGCATCAGTATATGGCGTTTAACCCTGCCAAAAGCTACGGAAAAGTTTAAGTAGACTACGACTACTGCCTCCCTACGTCAACTGATCTTGTCCACTCATCTCATACAAGTAGCAAGTTGGTGGTGCGCGAGCGTTTTCTTCGAAACCCGTGTTGGGCCGGCGGAATGATGCCGTACTTCTTGAAATGCTTCATCAGAGAATCAGCAACAATCGATCTCATAACTTTCGACAGAACAGAAAGAAGTGTAACTGGACGGTAGTTTGCAGGATCGCTTCTGCTTTGTAAATAGGTGAAATGTTATCGTGTTTTCAGGACTGAGGCATCTTCGCCTCGTATTGGTATAAATGGTATAAATGAGCAGTTATTACAGATAAGTGATTTGTCAAGGATGTCAGGGTCTATGGGTGAATGTTGTCTTCCCCAGAGATGAATTTCTACGCAGTGCCTATAGTTTGGCTTTTACCGCTTCAGATTTGAAGTTGACTATGGTCAATTTGGGTATGGGACACGTGGCAGAAGGTATGGAAGCAGTAATCTGACTTTGTCACCTGCAGCTAACTGAACTTTTAGGAATTCGGCTGATTCAGAATTAGTAGTGGAAACGCGCCTCGCATTCCTTAGTACCGGTATTCCGTATTTTTCTTTTCTGGTGGCATGGTTATGCTTATAAAGGAGCTTTGGATTGGAAATAAATTTGTGCCAGGGTTTTTTGAAACCTCAGTTTATCCTCTTGCAATAATTTTACAAAACGTTTTGTCAACATTATATGGTTATCCCAGTCGGACATCCTTTGAGCCCTCGACAGGAGAAATTCCTCTGGGGCACCTATTACTTGGTTCGACTACTGTTAGGTGAAAATCGTGTAGGCTTGACTTTTGTGTCGATCCTTATGAGTTCTGTTAGAATGTCAACGAATCTTTTCCAGGACTTCAGTGGATCTAGCTGCTCTTCTGTTTGTGTCCGTTGCTTGAAAGTAGCAAGGTTTAACAATTCTCCGCAGTCAATAGCGGTGCGTACGTTGGTTTTCAGGCATACTTCTATGGAGACATGGTAAATGTAATCGAAAAGCAGAACTGCATGGTCACTGAGTTCTAATGGAGGTATTATTTCGGACGATTCGACCATAGGCTCCTCGCTTCTCAATAAGAAATCGAATGTTGGTGGTAGATCGTTTGTTCCAAATCTGGTGGGATCATTTACGTGATTATCCTTTGGATGTGAGTCTATAAAATGTGATAAATTTCGCTTGAATTGGTAGTGAGAGTTCTGACTTTTTCTAAAATTGGGGCCATTCAAGTCTCCTACTAGGAGAACATGAGTGAACCTTACGGAGAGAGTGTATCT
Organism: Echinostoma caproni; assembly: GCA_900618425.1. Classification (NCBI taxonomy): domain Eukaryota; kingdom Metazoa; phylum Platyhelminthes; class Trematoda; order Plagiorchiida; family Echinostomatidae; genus Echinostoma; species Echinostoma caproni. The sequence continues at coordinate 12,914 of UZAN01053529.1, forward strand.
CATAGTCTGCAACAGTGATTCCTTTGCTAAGTCTGAGGATGCATGAGAACGGTAGACTACACTGACCGAACAATTACTGTCTTTGGACAGCCTCATTGTGCACCAAAATGTATCTGGGGCTGCATCGAAGACATCAAGCGGTTCACATTGAAGATTGCTGCGAAAAGCTTGCAGCACACCGTCACCTCGTTTAGGACGATCACGTCCAGCAGCGACATTCTGGGTAGGTGCAATTCAGAGTCATAGTAAGGGGACCGGTTTCAGTTATTGATTTCCCTTTTATCCTACCCCGGACTGGAGGAAAAGAAGAATGGAAGTTAAACTGACACCAAACCTGTTTTGTTAAAACATGCTTGATTTTTCAAAGTCACAATGTCACCTGCCTCCAGCGTTCTTTTTTTCAGGCAACTCTCTAATGCCTTGATATCACCGAATATGGTTGAGAGATATACCGAAATCGGAGTGAGTGAATAAATCGTTCATGCTTAGCGACTATGATTTTACTTACATCCCCTGATAGCGAATCGCATCCGTCAGCTGCAGAGAATTAATCCCAAATATGCCACTTTCCTTCCTATAATAGGATGGATCATATGGCCAGGCTTAAAGCAAAAGGTCGATGTGAAGTGTCGACCCAATCGTTATCATTACTCGCATGGGCATGACGCCAGCAGCAAAAACTGCGATCTTCCAGACAGGGACTGCATAATTCTGTGAAGTCGAGGTGTTTCAATGATCGGTCTAGTAAATTCCCGCAAACGAGAGCATAGCAACCGCTGACTCCGTTTCAAGGATACGTCTCAATTGGGACTACGAAATCATCGTACTATGACAGCGGTAATCAAAATGTGCTTTTCTCATATTCACCATGTCAGGTTGATTTTGACTGACGAACTATGAATTAAAAATCAAGATAGTCCATGTAAAAATATCACAGCAATCGATTAAATATCAGATAAACAGCATTACACTACTGATATTCACGAAAGAGGGTACAATAAATCAAAAGCTATCACAAAGTGGTGAAATTGGGGAGTACCGGTGACACGTCTCAAACAGAAACCACAAAACAATAGTCTGATCGTATACACTGCTTTGTCACGGTCGCATAGGATTTTTTGCAAAAAGAAAACATGAAAATCAATTTAGAAAAAGCTAAGGAGAGTCTGGTTCACAGTATATCATCGAATCTACGGACAGCGGTCATGCCCAGTGGCAAGTGGGACAGGAGAAACAACAATGAGTTGTTCATGCAAAACAGTAACAGTCGACCAAGAACCTGTGACCGATCGTTTAACGTTGACAGAAATATCACAGAACGCACTGAAGAATCGGTCGATCGGAAGCACCATAGCAAACTACATGTTTGATTACTACGCATAAAAAGGAATGAAAAAGTAAACCAATGAAAACATATGCTATAAAGATATTTTGAAGAAGACGTAACGAAGGGTTCAATATTCCTTTTAAAATGTTGGAGCACTGCCATGATAATGTGATTAACCTTTCGATTTTGCATTTTACGCACGGGAGTTAAGACCTGTAAAATACTATCTCGGTAAATAAGGAAACGATAAACATGGAAGCGAAGACACAAGTAACAAACCGAAGGGACTAGCGAACTGGATCGCTTTTGATAGACTTTATGACGAAAATAGACTGACTGAGCGAAGCGTACTGCTACTTGGGGAAGTGGCTAAGCGTCTACAGGAAACTCTGATCTATGGAATAGCTGGTATCACAGAAGAGCAAAATTTGTCCTGTCCATGATTCGATGATGGATTCATATAGATAACAAAGATAAGATAATCAAAGTTTTGAAAAACTGCATGACCTGGCAACACCGACAACTATAGATGCTTTTCTACGCATCACCGAACAAGACAGNATAAATGGTATTTTCCCTGTATTACTAGGGGGAGGGGCGCTGCTTGTGTAGTTAAAGTCACTTCTACTGGTGGGTCCGAACTTCCAACCCCACCACTGCCGCTATCTTCTTTATAAGTCCTTGTCACTCGTCCTTCGGTGTTTCATTGTACCAAGTCCAATGCTGGTTTTCATCGGCAGTAATGAGTCTCAAACTTGCCTTGTTAAACACACATTTACTGCAAATCACATAGGATCATAATTTTTCTAGTGTTGTACGATGTAACACATTTTGCATGCAGCAGTTAACACAATTTCATTCGAACTTTATCTGAGGTCCATAAANCCATAAAACGGTACGGATTAGCAACACGCAACACATTTTTTCTAATCCAAGTTTCCAATTTTCGTAGTAGGGAATTATCAAAATTCATCTCAACTATTTCTTCCCGTTATATATGTGAGTATTTACACATTATGAAATCATTATTAACACAATTGCAAGGCATGATATCTGACCAATCATTTCGGTGTTGCCTATACTGTTTCAATGCTCATGTGATTCAGCTGTTTGCACGCTGGTTTGGCTGTACAGTCGCACACAAATAAGTTCAGGCACTGTTTTTATGAGTTAATCATTTTGTAAAAGAAATTTTACCCTGGACTGAAAAGCTGGGAAGCTTCAAAATGTTGTTTCAGCGCTTTCGCATCCATTGTTGACTTCGAAGATCAACCCCTATATTACACAAGCACCAAACCACTATATCACCTAACGGACCCTCGGGAAGCTAATCAAACCAACGCAGTTCTTTCGTGGACGACGTAATCCCTGGGCTACACTTCATGTTCTCCTATGGTTTTAGTAACCAAGAGCTGATTAATCACACCATAATCCGGCTCGGAATACAGGGACCAAGAAGGATATTAGAATGTGCCAGAGGACAATCGAACATTTGAGTAACTCTGGAGTATAAAACTAGAGAGGATCGAGTCAGGTTTACGTCACCTCTCAGCTTTTCGGTCCGTATCTCGTTTCTCCTGCATATGATGAAAATCAAAATCATTTAATCAAATCAATCCTTCACTACGAGCTGCTACCAGAGCCTGCCCATATTTCTTGTCCTCTGTATACGAAAAGTACTAATGTGTTGAAATTATTTTCTTCCTAAATCAACTGTATTACGTAGTGAGGTTTTATCATCTAGACTAATTCGATCGCTTCTCCTCACTCCTTAATCATCTTTTTAGCCTAATGAATAAATCATCCATTCACCTCTGTGTACTTCAGCACAAAGTCCACCGTGTGGGTGGCATCCACATCACTGACTTTATGATCACTTTGTTCTCATAACTAGTTTGAAGTTTTCATTCACTTTGTTTGACAATGCTGTTTGCCGACGTCCTATTACATGTGAAGATTATATATTTTTCCTCCTTATGTATGGATTGTAGCGTGTGACGAGATTAGTGATGGGAACCTCTAAATAAATTGGAGTTGGTTTTTAATTAATTTTGATGCATTGAAACAATGGTTTACCAGTTTCAGCTCGCCTGATGATGTAACATCACGCTTTAAGTCTGTTACATGAAAACGATCCCCAAGATTCAACTGTATGATACCTACATGTGTGCATGCGTGCGTATGGGCGCTACTAT
>UZAN01053530.1:0-12191 GCA_900618425.1 Echinostoma caproni
GATTTTGGTTTCAAAAATGTGATAGCCTCTGATTGATTGACCTTATTAGTTGAGCGCTGAGTGATATGCGATGGGTCTCGTAAGCAGGAGGCACCTGGGAATATTCGGGATTGAGAAGAAGGACTAGACAGATGGGAAAGATGGTTTTCCAAATGGGTACCCAAGACTTTAGGGCACAACATACTTCGCGGTAGCCCACACCAACGAGGTTTCTTTTTCTTTGGAAACCCGCATCGGAGCCTTCGACTCAAAAGTGCAGTGGGGCATAAATCCAACGCAGGAGCGTGAACGAAGCACCCGTGTGGGAGCTTCTAGAGACCTGTCACGCAAGGCCTTTGAATTTCGATTGATTGTGTTGTTCGCTGGTGCGTTGATTTTCGGTCTGCTTTTCGGTATCAGCCCCCAGCCTCATACACCTAATGAGACAAGCGGAACGTGGACGGGACAGCACCTTATTGGCTGGGGGCTGCCCAGCTTGGGCGGGCGGTAGCTGTCCAATGAAGTGGGAAGACTTCTCCCACTGTCGAGAGCAAGCCCCGGGTATCCCGCTCCTACGTCCATCTAACGGGGTTTTTTGACCGGTAAACTGCCCTTACCGTGTTTATTTACTGGAGTGACCTCTCCAGGGGCGGGTATGGATAGAAAAGGAAACCATGAGGCGCCCAAGCAGCTGACCTTGTGGGACTGATCTTCGTCTGGCCTCTACCCGTTGACCTTTCAGGCATGATTGGATCTGCGACTGAGGAGCCGTCCTGTATAGCTCGCAGGGTCATTGAAGCGCGCAAGCCGTCACACCACGCCAAGGTGCAGTCTCGTCGTGATGGGTAAACTAAGCTTTATTTCACACACCCTCCCCATCTGTAGCTGTTTGCTGTATTGTCAATCTGAGTCCATATCTGTGCCTTAGAGGTTTTACGCTAAGTGGCGAGGTGACGCTTGGAGTGTCTAAAGTTTGTTCTAATCGTTAACAGACTGAGTTCTGATCATATGGTAAGATGTTTGCCCCCATTATCTGATTGATAACTATCAAGGTCATGAGGGCCACCAGGATTCGTCTCATCAAGGGACAGACGGTCCACGCGTGCATTTAGGTCTCGGGTCACAATCACGATATACGTCTTAGGTCCTTTGAGGAGCAGCTCATCTAGGTAGTGATAGAAGACATCTTCGACTGTTTGCGGGCTACAGTCTGTGGGAGCGTATGCAGAAATTTCGAATAAGCACCGTTCATTTGGTTTCTGCCTTTTGGCTTTGCTTGAGTCCAGGAGTCGCATTGCGCATTTTCGGAATCCAGTCCAATAGACCAGTCTCGGCCCTGGTGCTTAAGACAATACAAATGCCTACTTGACCGGACGCTGATATGTTAGGGACCCGGAAACGCGCAGTTGAAACGCTTCTTTTGGATCGGAAAGAGACGGTAATAGGATCACTGAGCTCGTATCCTGAATGTGTGTTTCCGATAGGCAACACGCACCAATCTCTAGAATTTTGAGCGCACGAGCCAAACATTTCTGTTGTCCTATACACATTACAGCTTTTACTTTGAACGAATCCAGTTTGAACGCAGAGTGAGGTCGGGGGAATGTAACCGTCGGTTCAGAAAGACAGGACATGGCTGAGACAAATGTCAAAGAGGATGGTGGTAAGCTGCAACATGACTCTACATCAGTGGAACCATTTGAGACCGGACATACATGGGAAAAAGTATTGTTTGGGGGACGGGTGTAAGTGTCACGTGCAGACATTGAGGAGTTTTGTATAAAGGTTCAGACATGTTTGAATACCTACGTCCGTAAGGTCATAGTTAAATTTTGGGCGTGATTCTACCTGGTTGCCCAACATTGCTTCTGGTTCAGACAGAGTTAATTTTTCCCATTTAACGATGCAGAAAGTGTGCAAGGGAAAACGGGTTACATCCTTATAGTCTGATGGTACAATCTGCATGCGAAGTGGACGTAATGTTAACCGGAAATAGCTTGTTGATTTTCCGTTCACAGGGGGCATACTGTCAGTTTGGTAGAAGCATCAATAACCAAGGTTTTCCCAGAGTTCTTGTGAAAAAATAATTGAAGGGTACAAGTGCAGCTCCTCATAACTGCCACTTGTTACGAGTGACTGATCCCTTGTTGAGGAGAATCTAAAAGCGGATAGAGTACGGAGAAAATGTGTCCTGGGTTAAACAAAAGGTAATATCGGTGAAATACTTCTGTGACTAAATTTTCTGTTGGGCGTATTTCATTAGTTCAGCTTGTCTATTAAGAAAAATAAACTAAAGTTTCGATGCAATCTCTTGATTTGCTAGTTCGTGAGAAACTGACCTTGCAGGATCGATATGATGATTAGATAGTAATCGTTTTTGGGTCAGATGATTTCGACTCCAGCAAACTCAAAATGGATGCTGTCTAATACGTTCAACTCATAATTCGCATAAAAATGGTTGCACAATTTTTATCTCTCAGCTTGCAGTTCACTGCGCTGTCCATCTCAATTATCAGACTTTCTTTCTTCTTGTGTACTCCTTTGTTCAATCATTTCCACACTTTACTTCCGGTGTGAGTGATACGAAAATTGTAAATGAGTAGTATTAAAGTCACGTAATAGATACCCCAGATGTGCCTGTGACAACGTTTGCTGAACCGGTCTTCTGCTTTCAGAAAATTTTGTTTAGTCTTTTATGCACTACTTCTCTTCATACACTACTAACATTTGAGGATGAAATGAAGTGTGCAGAACTTGAAAATACATCCAACGTAGCAAAAAGAGACGATGTTGAGTGTAGCGCGTGAGGCAGTTGAACGGAGCTGAAGTACTCATATAAGTGAAGAAGGTTACCGCTGACTCATTATGATGTATAAATCTGTAAAAAGGTTATGCGTGAGAGATGGATGGATTGGATGGATTCGAACATATAATATGCGGTTTGCCGAAGTTCAACAGGCAATGTTTACTTAAGCTCTAAAAATATATACGCCGAATTTCGAAATAAAAACAAATGCGGAGGTTGGTATGGTCATCGCTGATCCCAGTGCTGGTGAAGCAAAAGGATAGAATATAAGAAACGACAGATTATCTTTTCCAGTCGATTAAAATGACTGTACGCGTTTGTGTGGAACTTGATAGTTTTGCTTGGATTAAAGATCTTTCGATAAATCTTTCATTTTTCACCTAACGCAACAAATATAGTATGACATAACAACAGGTGATTAATTTCGAACTTACGTTCTATTAACGAAGTTCACTTTAGGTAATAAATAGATGTGCAGTAGCGTAATGCTATTCATAAAGTATTCGGATCTTGCAAGATATGCTGTTTCTTCGACCACAGTGTCGCAAAGTGGTATTATACTCTACGGCAATTCGTTTTCCTAACCGTCCGTGTGCTCGGAGTGACATTGGACTTGATCACAACAACGACATCAATTAAAACTCGTTCAGATGTCGCTGATTGTGTTCAATTATTCTCTGAGTACAACCGCAACCTGCATCTACTATCAATCAACTTACATAACGAACTATCTGAGCTATAAGATTTCTTTTGATCTAGTGTTTGTCAATCCATTCATTTTAAAAATGTTTTCAGTCGTAACTACACATATTCTCTCTCTCTATCTTTCTATTCCCCTTGTTCATTGATTTCAGAATTGATAAAACGTTTCTACAGCAGTCGGTCAATAATCAAGGCTTAGCTTCGATCGAAGCTTATTTCGAACGGTATACCAGACACTATGGCGCTCCGCGTATGTTCCACATGGTTTATATTGCTCTACAAAGCCCTTGTATATCTTCTCTATAAACTGTATGTCAATTCCAATCAAGAAATCTCTTTATTACACCAGCTTTTTCAAGTTCAACTGATAAATACCCTTTAAAAACGATGACATGTTTTTGGAGTTACCTCAAAGCTATGAGCAAATCATGGAAAATGCAGTCTGTGCGACAGAAAAAGGGAGCGAAATAAGGAACTATGGAGGAGTAGTACGCTTTTGTATGTGCTTGAACATTTTTGTATTTGGAGTGAGCAGATGAGACTGAAATAGAGTTAGCTAATGTAGAGTCGAGAGGATGACACGCGTCAGACAGTATTTATTGACCCAGTTTATCACCAGCTTTTGTGTGATGGGAGACAATGTGAGGAATTATGTGAGTTTTCGGTAAATCACAACGCATGGATAAATGTCTGAGTGTTCTGGATATCACACTTATATCCTTTTGTTATACACTAGGACAAATCACTGCGAGTCATCGAACCGATGTGGTAAGATGTAGTCATGTTCATACTGATTTATCAGTTGGGAGGGATAAGCGCCTTGGGTCTAGGGCCAGGACGAATGCCTTCTAACTTTTCAAAAACATTATTGATGTGTCCAGACCCAGAAAGATAGTGTTTAAGAATGATACCCAAGAATTTAACTGATGTTCCGTGACTAATAGGTGCAGTGGAGACTGTCAACTAACCGGTTATCACTGTTATCCAACTTTGATGCTCATTTTCTGATATGTTGGTTACCGCGCTTACTTCTCTGTATGGTCATACTTACACTAGTGTGACAGCTTATCACTCTGGTTGGCGTACTGACTCCGGTGTTTACAACTCATACTCGGACCTAAGTGTTGTACTTGTGTTTCTGAGTTCTCGTGCTTCTTTATTTGCCCTGGTCGTGTTCGAAGTACTGTCTGTCTACGGAGAGCTGCGTTGCACACCGGTTAGAGAGGAGTACAGCTGGCAGCAGTTTTTAAACAGAGAACGAATTGAGTCTGCATGAGTTTCAGTTTCTACAACCAATAACCATGCACTATCGTGCGCCGATATTGGTTGCTGTCTTTTGGCTGCCCACTTGAATGAACATGAGGAGAAAGACAGGAAGGTTGAAAGTAGGATCGAAGAGAAAATTTAGGATTTCGTTGCCATAATTTTGCACAGAAATCGACAGGATGCACGAACGCCGCTGTTTACTACACGCAGCCATATCACTAAGTGTCTCTAACCATCGGTTACGACCATCCGGAGGTTCCCATCCAGGGAGCCTAACGGGACCAATGTGACCCAGACTCCTGGTTAGGGTTTTCATACCCTTGTGCCAGGTCTTAGCTTGACCACCCTTGAAATTCTTCCACCCACTACCTGCCTCGGCGAACATCGCTCTTGTGGCAACCTATTTAGTGGCATGCGTAACACATGCCCCAACCAACGTAATCTGTGCAGGTCGACCACTTACAGACAATTATCAATCAATGACGACGGAACGGGTCGCTAATATTTGACAACTGTTCCATATCGGTAACAGTTATCATATTTATAAGTCACGGTAACTTTACACTAGCATTTCTGGTTGCTTTTTAGTGAAAATTAAACCGATTTAATTCGTATCTCAGTTTATTTCCTGTACTTCGTTCTGAACTGACATAAGAAGTTAATCATTATTTTAGTGTTCCTTCAATTCACGGTGTTTTTTTGTTTTGATTTGATCGCATCATCTCCCGAAGCTTGACAAAGTTTGTGGTTTGCAAATTAATTTCCCTTGTTCCTCTGCATAAGCAATTCCTCCCACTTGTTTCAACTGCTTCCTTAGCTCATTCGGTCTCCAATCAGGATGTGTGCGATCTGCTGACTAGCATTCGACACTTACTTGCCCCACCTGTCCGATCCAAACCGGTGGAATTACTCGAATTAGCGGCCGAAATTACTCAGGCGTTTGGTGGACTTCGTTTCACCAGTTGCAAATCTGCCAAAGATCGCACCGCTATGTCAATCACACTGGAACAAATCCGTTGGCTTCAAGTATGCTGCCTATTTTCTCCCTAGTTTACTTTCCCTCTGTCAATTTTTGTTCACACCTCTAAATGTATTGTCGCAACTCTAGTGTGTGTAGTTGAGCGGGTTTCTGAGAGGGGCATATTAAATTATTATCACTTTTGACCGGTGCGTGACTTCCGTCAATAAGTGGAAACGGAACTGATACCGTCGTGCAGCCTCTAGCCTGATTCATGTTTAACCTGAAATGGCGTTCGTGAGAGAAGTCACCTATACTGTGGTAGCCACTTGGTAGGCTCCTTAGCCTAATACTGTAGGTAGCTCCAATTGTGTCAGGGACGTCCAAATCGCACACTTTGAATAAGTCGCAACTGGCGTAAAGTAACTCTATGGCGCCATTTTCAATATCATTGCATAGCTAGGAAAGATTTGAAAACCCGTACAGAGGAATATCTTGCGAAATAGTCTCAAGGTTTGATTCCAGTTCGTCGAGATATGGATGCCAAAGATCTTATTATGGATTCATTCGAAACACAATTGTTGGTCATGAATGTCCCGCTATTCGAATTAGTGACGATTCTATTGCTATGCATCTATCAAGAAGACGCTTGGAATCCCTGAAGGGATTTCTGTTACGATGCAAAGTCAATGTCCAATTTTCGTTCTTTGGATGAACCTACTGGCAGATGGATGGTGTAATCCTGGAATTATGATTGCGCACAGAACTAGGTGTGGTGGCCGACTAGTAAAGGTCAGAAAATTATTAATTTGAGGTACCTGTGTTCTAATCCCTCCACGACAAACTGGATCAATCCGTTTTGTGTGTTGTATAGCCTCCCTTTCATTGGACGCTTCCTCCTTCCCAATAATTTTATTATGTTTTTATACGGGAAAATGGAAATAGAAAAACGACACTTGCTGCCACATTGAAATTCAACTAACCACAGAGCATCATAGAATAACTGCCGCTGTACTGTATTTATGTGGATGAAACTTAACTTTTTCAACCGGGACATTTTACTCAACATAATATTGGAAGCTTTTAACGTAACCCATACTTTTATTAGTTTTCCCTCGGAAGTGAAAGGAGCGGATTTCCCTTTCCGGGTAAACCGTGTACTTAAGAGCTCGAAACACGTTATATACGACCGGTTCGTGATCGTCGAAACGGGGTTACTCACGTGCAGAATTTCTCCGGTCTACTTAACCGAACTGCTTTTAGTAAACATAGATCTAGTTCATGCTCTCCTGTAGGATATCCGGTACTCTCCATAATTGATGATTGTAAAAGCAACAGGTTCCCCTACTTCTCACACGCTTGGTGAAAGTACGCAAACGACATTATGCTACTAAGTGAAGATCCAGGTTAGTTAAAAGCCTTTATGGATAACTCGAATGCCAGTGCAGCCATATTCGGTAGGCGTTTTTCATCTTCAAAGTGTAAAAGGCTACTACAAGACTGGGTTGGTCCAGCATCCAACCTCACTCTAACTGGGGAAGTAATAGAGCAGGTGGATAAGTTTTGTTATTTGGGCAGCTACATCTCACCCGGTGGACGCATCACGGATGAAGTGTCAGCTGGCATACAGAAGGCTCCATTGGCATTTGCCAACTTGAGACATCTGTGGCGCCGTCGCGACATCCGGTTGTCTGTGAAGGGTCGAGTATATGCCGCGGCAGTTCGGCCAGTCCTGCCATACGTTGCAGAAACTTGGCCAATAATAAAACAGGATAAAGACAGACTGTCGTTGTTTGAACACCACTGTCTACGTAGCATTGCACGAACCTGGTGGGGTAGCCGAATGAGCAATGCTGAGGTTAGCCGCAGAGTTTTGGGTATCCGCGGTCGTCTACTGGAGCAAGTGGTCGACCTCCATAGATTACATTGTTTGGAACATGTGTTACGCATGTCACGAGATTGGCTACCACGGCGAGTGATGTTCGCCGAAGCAGACATCGAGTGGAAAAAAGCCAAGTGTGGTCAAGGTATGAAAACCCTGACCAGGAGACTGGCTCACATAGGTCTCGTTAGGTTCCCTGACTGGGAGCCGAAGGGGTCCCACGGATTCAGGTTTTATTTGGCTGGAGACACTGCGGGATATGGAATCGAACCCAAGTCAGTGACGTGAATGCATCTTTTTCGATGTGGATCCCAAAAATAAACCAAAAAGTCTAANATCTGGCACAAGGGTATGAAAACCCTGACCAGGAGACTGGCTCACATAGGTCCTGTTAGGCTCCCTGGCTGTGGACCCCGTGATGGTCGTAACCCATGGTTAGAGACACTGAGTGATTTGGCTGGGTGTCGCAACCAGTGGAGTTGCTGCATCTTCTCCATTTTCTGTTCGACTCCACTTTCAACTTTTTCTTTCTTCTTTTCTTCATCCAAATGGGCAGCCAAATGATAGCAACCAAAACCGGCGCACGAATCGGCGTGGTTAATGGTTGTACAAACTGAAACTGAAAACGGTCACCTGGTGTCATTATATATATATATATATATATATATATTTATATTTGATCAGTCCAAGAGCTAATGTTGCTGCAGTCGTTCACCTTGCTCACTTTCCTCCAGGGGCCGTTCGCTGAATATTTCGCGATATGGTGACTTTCGTTGTGAATGGAGTCAATTAAAGGCGGACGGAATATCTGATCCTCTCAGTAAACTAATATTATCAATTAAATTATTTTAAATTGTGGAGTTCACTCCAATTAATCTTCCGTAGTTGCTTCACTGGCTCAATTCAGGCCTTCTCTACATCTTTGTAAATCGTCTTCCACTAACTTGAGCACTTGCGAATGCTGTCCTTTGAAAACATCCTATGTTAGACCGATTTTAACGCTCATTAGCCGATACATGATTGAGGTAGCAGTAGTATGTGACATGGTTTTCCATCTCCCGCTAGACTATAGCTAAGTGAGCGAGATTAAGCAATCTTTGAAAAGCGGTGTGCACCTCCGTCTGTTGACTCGCATAGGGATGTTATGATGTCATGTTGATCGTGGCAGATCAGATGAAAGTCGTTATGATTTAAACACTGTTTGGTGTGATATATTTGTCAATCACGAGCAACAGTATCGTTTGTTCTCCAAATCCTATTCGCGTTGATTTACACTTTTATCCCGAACCACTTTGGGTACTGAGGATGTCGATTCTCTTGCAATCTGGTTGCTCCCAGTTATAATTTGCTTTTGTTTAATTAAATGGTTCCCTGTTTAACTCCACTCTAAATAAATACTTTTCACTATTTTAATTAATGTTTACTTTTCATTTTCCCCAGAAATCTGAAGGTATGCATGTGAACGACTTTCTGCCAGCCTTAAAATGCCTAAGAAGCACCGGGCTTCGTTTGGAAAACGCGATGAAAAATGCCGGCGTGCGGAAGTACGCATTCAATCGTCTACAGCTACTCTCGTTCCCCAAACTTTATCGTCCGCCGGTCGGAACGTTTGCCCCAGGAGTGATGTCCTAGTTTTCTTCACCAGACGAGATCTGAATGCTGTGACATACGTACTGTCAAACTTCTTGGTTTGGCTCGTGAATTTTTTTCTCAATTTTATTCGCGAAGAGGAGTTGAGCAGAGAAAAAACTTGTTCAGAAATGCATTTGGTTCCCTACCAGCCTATGCATATGTACACTACTTGGTGCAATGAATGTTTTCCTTACAATTCAACGGCTTATTTCGTTTTATCTTATTTCCGATAATTTCGGCTGATTCCCGGGGTCGTCTAAAACGGGTATGGAGCGTATGACCGCGTCTCGAACGTTCTGGCCATCGCGTTGGTTTCTCTCTCTCTCTCTCTCTCTTACATATGTATACACAGAGAGATTACAACCGAATTTTACTGCTTTGTTTCATGTGACCCGTACTCCTTCGGAATTCGGTTGTGCATCAGATATCATAGTTCACCTTACGCCGATGTGTTAAGTATAGGTGACGAAATTTGAGATTATTTTACCAGGTGAAGTGATTCACCATATTAGATTGGGTTAGTGTAATTAGAAACTAAACTGACGACAGATCTATCTGGTAATATCACGATTTTGTGATCGATTACATTTGTCCATTTTTAATCCGATAAGGTGTTATTCGTTCTTCTGAACAATTCGCCATTACGATGGAGTGCACTATCGTCACAGGAATCGCACTGTGAGGAATGGGGATAACATTACGAGCATAATAGACAGTTGGATCGTTTGGACCACTCGGGTTTTCAGTCGCATGTACGCTTTTGTTTCCATTGTACAAACAAGCACAGCTTGTACAGCATATGGGTAACCCCAGTGTTTTATAATCATTACCCGGTCGATTTGAATCACTCCGCGTTTGTCTCTCTGTATTCACTATTGGGAATAAATTTCACAAATCTTCATATGTTACAATAAATACTTGATGGTTCCAGTTTGTACAAACATTACCCATGCACTTTCGTGGACCGGTTTTGGTTGCTGTTTTTTGACTGCCCATTTGGAGGAAGACAGGTAAGTTGACGGTAGAGTCGAAGAGAAACTGGAGAATTTCAGTGAGCTCAGGTTGCAAAGAAATGGAGGAGATGCACGAATGACGACACTCAGCGCCTCTAACCGCCGGTTAACACGATCTCGAGGTCGCCATTTAGGGAATCCAACTCGACCTATATGATCTAGTCTCCTGAATAAGGCTTTCCTAAACTCGTGCGAGGTTTTATTCGAAGCACTATTGGTTGCTTCCCACCCACTACCTGCCTCGGTAAATATCACGCGCCGTGGCAACCTATTTGGCGACATACATAACACATGCCCCAACCAACGTAATCTATGGAGGTCGACCACTTGCTCCACTGGGTGAGATATAGCTACTCAAATAGCAAGACTTGTCCACTTGGTCTAGTCTGGGTGCTAGATCACCCCAGTATTGTGGCAACGTTTTACAATTTGAAGGGACAAAACGCATATCGAGCATGGCTACACTAGCTCTCAAACTATCCAAAAAGATTTCACATTATCTGCGTCTTCACTTAGCAGTACAACGATGTCCACAGACCCCGGGAAAGATAGTTTGCCACGTGAGAGCAATTCGATACCACTACCGGTGCAAGAGTATAGGGCTGTTTCCATAATCCAATCTACAATTAAGTTAAATGGAAAAGAAGGAAGAGGACAATACTGACGAATACTCCTTTAAATGATGAACTCGGGCGAAAAAGTTCTGTAACCTCGAACTTTGCTTCGGGTATTAGTATAAAGGGATCGTAATATTGAAATACACTTCAGGGATACGGAGTGTCAGCCTCCAAAAGCCTCAGTATGCTTGGGGGTTGGGTGGCTGGTCACCCATCCCCTGCACCTTGCGAAATGCTCCCATACGACCGAGCGTCTCAAATAGTCTTCTCTACTGAGTATTCCCTACTCATTCCCTTTTCGTGACGGAGGTGTTTCCCCACTAAAGAGAGAGTTAGAAAAGCCGACATTCGGGGCTATAACCGGATTGCTGGACCACTGGTAGTTCACCTAGGGGAGTTGGTCACAATCCCTGATTCCAAACCAACCCTCTCGGTCGTGGCAGTGGTCACCGGCCCGCTTTGGCATTGAGGTGTATTGGGCACCTTGGACGTTTGACCTCACCCGAAGGGTGTATGATCCGATGAGCTGGACATCGGACTTCAATGGATTTCACACCGCCCCACTACCTTGCGGGTCAGGTTTTGGCTAGCCGAAGACTCCAGTTGTGGATTCCTCGAGAAAATTCACCTGCCTTGGCCCGAGCAACCTGGCAGTATTACGCCCACATGCAAATCATGAAACGTTTTTCTTTTTTTTATACAGATTATTGTACCATGATTTGTTTGGCACAGTGTCACGATCCAAACGTGTGTGAAAATATGTAAAAATAGATGTAGATAGTGCCACATTTTATAGCGGTTGATTGAGACGAAGGCCGCATTCAGATGGAGGAAGAAATAAGTGGTGGATCTACGAGAGAAGTGCCTGTGTTTTAGAATTTGATAGAGAGTGAACATGTAGTCGACACAACCTCAACCGAGTGTAAATCCAGTCTGGTTCTCGCACGTGCATTCTTCACGTGCGGCAGAGAATCGACGGAGCATGATGCCCTGGAAAGTTTTATACGCAACGTTGGTTAAACTAATTCCTCTGTGGTTTTCACAAAAGGATCTGTTAACAGTTTTGTAAATCGGTATGATCACCGATTCACAATATCAGTTAGAACCTCTTCCATCTCCCACACTGAGCCCAGGATTTTCGTTAACTCCGAACTCAAGGCTGAATATCCTTCTTTAAACGCCAATGAGGAAAGTGCATCTTTGCTGGAGGCCTTATCCCTTTTGAGATAGCTTATTTTCAGAGAAATCTCCATTTCAGATGGACGACCGCCTGTCTATAAACGCTCCCAGTGATCCTTTACAGTTTGCTTACAAGCCTAATAGATCTACCTTGGAT
>UZAN01053533.1:0-11037 GCA_900618425.1 Echinostoma caproni
CTCTACTCATTGACCTTCCAGGCATGATTAGATCTTTGGCTCGGTAAAAGCCATCCTGTGCTGCTCGTTGGGTCAGAGAGGTGCACAAGCTATGGCACCACGTCAAGGTGCAGTCTCGTTGTGATGGATATCTCAGGAGTCAGTAGCTTTGATGAAAAAAACAACAAATCCCGACCTGCCAAGATGAAAACAGAGTTAGGTGGCATCTACAACGTCAGCTCACGAAGACCTGCTCAAGCCATCACACTACGTCAAAGTGCACTCCCATCGTGATGACCTTCATAGAGTATGTTGATTGCAACGTGTGCTACGCACTTTATCAAGTAGATTTCCACTGGGCAGTTTTTGTCGAGGAAGCTAACAGTTTAAAAGGTCAAGGTCGATCAAACGAAAACTCGACGTATATGCATAACTCTCTGTCCAAGGATCGTCCGGTGCGAATGAATTTGTTCTGATTGACGCCTATTTCCAATGGGTCTGAAGAACGCAGTGATAGTTTACGGAAGGCTTTGTGTGCAAGGTTTGGAGAAACGGCACACAACTAAGTTGGAAATTTCAGGTCTTCTAACCAAATGGTTCGTGTGTGAACATCTATTGTCGGAACCTGAAGAAGCTGCTATCTTGGTTTCATCAATCCCAATCTTTGTCGCTGAAATACCCCATTATTTTTGAGGTGGCGTACACATGAGCTGTCCCGTATGATTCGGGACTGCGGGAGAGGTAAAAAATTAGATTTCGGGCTTTTCATATGAATGCTGGATACTGAAGTGCAGCATATTTCCTAACAGCCCACACCTAGGAAAGGGTTTTTCTTTGGGAAGCCGTGAACGGAGACTTTGACTGTGAGATTTGAGCCACAATTCAGTTGGACGCATGCGGGATAATTATGTTTTCACTATTTTTTCTATTTTACAGTAAAAGGGAAACTTCATAATCTTATGTTTTGAACTATCAAGCTAGAGTCAGGTTTTTATTATGTTTTAAAGCTAGTGATTCTGTAAGTTGAGAAGAAATCGATAATGGTGTGTTTCACATGTGTTCTCTAGGGGAAAATAGCCGGGTTGAAATGCAACACTTAGGAATAGTCACATGTAAGTGACTAGCTGCCTGTGTACGGGACCTAAGTAGAACAAGTGGGAAGGAGACGGATGAGGTAAGTTCCTCAGGGTGAACCGGAGTAATTTGAGTTGCGTCAGTATTGCGTAATTTGATATTACTAACCCTTTGTTTTCTCCTCGCGAACCTTATTGCTGTTTTCAGGATCTGGCCGGGTCTCTTCGACCAGTAGAAATTCGTGAAACACTGGCCTTAGACGGAATCAAAAGCCACCACTGGTACATTCTCGGATGCAGTGCGGTCACTGGCGAGAATCTATTGGAAGGGATCGATTGGTTATTGAAAGATGTCTCTTCACGCATATTCTCGTCTGAGTGAATCTTTTGTTTATCGCCCTTGTTTTCTCAAAAACGGAGTTTTCGAGACCGGGCTTTAAGACATGGGGACAGCCCGCTTTTTCCAGAGCTTTAAATAACAGTCTATTTTCTTCATTGTGTTATATCTGACGTCTGTGTTTGATTCAGTGCATCGAATTGTAAATTTGAACCCGTTTCACCAAAGCATACGCATTTTTACATTTCATCTAAGAAATCAGAGGGTAGATGCAGGTTAAACTACTTGGGAGACGACTTTCCATTCCTTAACTGTCAGGACGTTATCTTGTGATTTCTACGTCGTTCGTATCCTAGGGGATTTATCTTTTAAGTGAAAGATAATCTTCATTTATATTTGCACTTGTTGGTGATAATTTGACGAATAATTATTGCATTTATCAAATCATAGTTCAACCAAACCTTTATTTTTCTTTAGTCTGGCAGACTTGACTCAGACTAACCTCTCAAACAAACCTCTTGACCGGTGGCACCTATCTCCATTAGTGATCATTATCTCCTCTTAGGCTAAACATTCACTGATCCCGCTTTCTTTGAATGGAACAAATGAACGTAATTCGAATTTTCTCGAACGACAGAATCATTCTTTCTTCTTATTGCTTCTTTGTGATTTTCAGTCCAACAATTCATCGGTACTGTTAATCAGACCACTCAGTTTTTTCAACCATTAGCATGCGCTTTCTTTTGGCCGGTTTTGGTTTCTTTCTTTTGGCCGCCCATTTGAATAAAAGAGCAGATTGAAGATTGGAATGTTTAAAGTAAGTTCCAAGTGAAGATAGAGCGTTCATAAAGACTGCGGTTGCGAGAATATTGACTGGATGCACGAGTGCCACTGTTTGCGGCACTCAGCGTCTCTAACCACGGGTTACCGTGATCTCGGTATCTCCATCCAGGGAGCCTAACGGGACCTACGGAACCCTCTGTCCTGGTCTGGATTTTCTTATCCTCATGTTAGGTCTTAAGTTGACCGCCCTTGAACTTTTTCCATCCCCTGCCTGCCTTGGTAAACATCGCTCGCCGTGGCAACTTATTTGGTAACACGCTCAGCACATTTCCCAATCGGGGTAATCTATGCACCATGACAAAACTGCACCTTGACCTGGTGTAATGGGTTGTACAGCTGTATAACCCAACTAGCTACACAGAATGGTTTTTATTAAGCCAGGAGATCTTATCATGCTTGGAAGGTCGGACAACGATTAGTCTCCTGGTCCTCCGGTGTATGGGGTACCCGGTAGGGATAGCACCCCTGACTCGGAGGGCTCTCGCCCCTTTGGGCATTCTCCGTTCTCTGATTTCCACCAGGCGCTCAGCTCTGACCTGTGGGTCCAAGAAGCTGTTTGGATGCAACAGCGGCCACACCCCGGTAAACCGCTCGATAGGCGGGTCAAACCAGGTTGAGGGTAACCGGGAGCTCAACTCCCAGCGAATCGGAGTCTGATGTACCTGCTAGACGGATGAAGTCGCTCTCACGACTCAACGGTCATGGCAGTGACTCCGCACTCATCAGGGATGCATGGGACCCTGGCGTATGAGCTCCCCCTCAGAGGGCCATCGACAACCGTGCATTACCTTCCTGCTGCCTTGCAGTTAGCACTTGGATGTGAAAAAGCTAGAGGTGCCACCTCAACCCAAAGCCGGATGATGCTGGGGACGTTTCTTGTGCCTACTTCCTAAGAAATTTCTTGGATAGTCCCTTGATATCCTCTCCCTGGGACCAGCCGCGGTATAGTAAACTAAAGTATTTTTGTTTTTATTTTACTTCCTTTTATTGAATACACAGTGATACAATTTTCAAGAAGGGGAAGCAGCCAGTCAAAGGGCTGCCATGGGGCAAGTCAGGTGGTAGTGGTGGGATTCGAATACTCGTCCCTCGTGGTGATATTTTAGTGACGTTACAACCGGGCCACCACCGCCATCCAGGTTGGGAGTTCGACTCGAGTTAGCGTCCCACTCGGCAGAAAATAGCAGAGAAGTAATCGATCCGAGTAGATTTTTTTATTACACACGAAGTGATTTACAGCAAAAGAGGTAAACCCATAATCAACGATATACTGTAAGCGGGAGGTATTTGGGGGAAAATTCAAGTAAGAATCAGCTTGTTAATCCTGCTTTTGAAAATGATAAAGTTCTAAGAGCTGAGAAACATGGAAATGAGAAGAGTGTTCCACAATTTTGCAGTCTTCGGGAAAAAAGAATACTTAAAGATAGAAGTCCCACATCTGGGGATGGAAACCTGATAAAGGTGACTGCCTGCCTGAGAACGAGATGGACGAGAGAAGGTCAATTGAAGGGTAACCGCGGGAGCGAGTTCGAAACAGCAGAAACCAAAATAGTAAAGATAGAAAAGAGATAACGAAGCAACTGTCCGCCGATGGGAAAGCGATTAGAGGTTGGAAGTTAAGGACGGTTCGTTGATCAGCCAGATGGCCTTACGTTGAACACGGTCAGGAAGAGAAAGAGCAGAATACGAAGCTCCACTCCATGCGTGAAAGCAGTATTCGAGCATCGGGCGGATTTTAACTTTGTATGAAAGAAGGTGCTCGGGTGTGATGAAACGCTTGGCGCGGAATAGATAATCAACTTTGTGCGCAGCGCAAGAGGCAAGTGGAGAAATAAACGGCGATCATCAGGGAGAAGAATTTATGGATAAACCCAGGAGTAAGAGGATTTCTGAAATGAAGGGCAGAGAATCAAAAACCAATTGAGGAGAAAAGGAGACATGTTTAAGAGAGACTGAGAGGAGAGAAGTTCTGGAAGCACTGAAACACATGGCTGGTAGAACCCCATGCGAAGATTAGCCCAAGATCTGAGGCAAGACAAGCACTAATGGCATTACGATCGTGATCGATGCTGGTATTAGCTTGACGGAATGTGGGGTAAGAAAGAGAACAATGGAGAGTGGCATCATCGGCAAAGTAGTGGATGGGATTAGAGGTTTGGGATAGAAGAACGTTGATAAATAAAAGAAAGAGTGGGCGAAAGTATTGAAACTTGGTCAACACCGGCGTTCACAGGAAATGGCCGAGATAGGACCCCATCTACTTTAACGGAAATGGTTTGCTTGCTGAGGAAACATCGGAGCCACGATACCAGAGACGGGTGAAATCTGAACGCGCGTAATTTCGACAGCAGCTTTCATGCCAAACGCGGTCGAAGGCCTTTGATATATCGAGCGAAACCATGTGAGTTTCTCCGTGGTTATTGAGTGCAGTCGACTAGCAATGTGATATGTGAGCCAGTAAGTCACTCGTAGATCGACGAGGGCGAAATCCATACTGACGGTCGTTTAAAAAAACCTTCGCGTTCGAGAAAAGTTCGCAGCTGGTAGGACATAATGGTTTCAAACACATTCAAAATTACAGAAATGAGGGTAATGGACGGTAGTTGTTAGAGTCGGAAGGATCACCGCTCTTTGGGATTGGAAAAATAACGGCATTTTTCCGTGGAAAAGGGAAAGACTTATGATCGAGTGAATAACAGAAAAGGCGGTCAACTTTCAAGAAGGGGGCTGCGGCCATACAAAGGCTGCCTCGGGAAAATACAGACATAGAGAGGACCGGCGGCAGTGGAGCGGTTTGAATCCGAAACACCCCGGTCACTAGTTGGTCACCTAACCACTTGGCCATCACCGCCCCACGGTTCTTATGGTAGGTAGAAAGGAGTGATTGAATGTGTACAAGGAGCGGTCATATCTTTATTATTATATTTCACAATTGTCTGTGGCCCGACTGTACCACACAAATTATGTGAAGATGAAAGCCTTTTGGGGGATTCCATGTGGGCGAATACTGCCAGCTTGGCCAGGTGGAGGCAGATAAATTTTCTTTACGAATCCACAATCTGAGCCTTCTGATGGGCAAAGCCTAACACCCGAGCCAGCCAGACAGTGTGAAAACCGCAATCCATTGGGAGCCGATGTCCAGATCATCGGATCATACACCCTTCGGACGGGGTGAAACGTCCAAGGGGCCCAATACACCTCGTTGCCCAATCGAGCCGGTGACCATTGCCACAACCGAAAAGCTGTGGGTGTGGTTCGTACGCCTCCTCTTGGTTGGTTTGGATTCAGGGGTTTTTCCAACTCCCTTAGGTGAACTACCAGTGGTCCACCAACCCGGTTATAGCCCCGAACGTCGGTTTTTCGTCCTCTCACTTTGGTGGGAAAACACCTCCGCCACGAGAAAGCAGTGAGTAGGGCTTCCTCAACAGAGGCTATTCGAGACGCTTGGTTCTATGGGAGCATTTCTCGACGCGCAATGGGAGGGTGATAGCCGCAACCCTAGGCACACACACCCGCGACCATACTAAGGATTTCGGAGGCGAGGAGGGTTGAACAGTAGAGGCGACAGATAAGGTGGAGTTGAAGGCAAACCGGGAAGCGAAAACCTCTGCTTTTTCGTGGGGATCACAAACAAGAGTACCAGAGGAATCGCGAATGGGAGGAAAGTTGGAAGGTCAGAAATTACGTGAAACAGCTTTAGCGAGGGACCGGAATGTTCGGTTACCGGTGGCGGAAGAGGCCAAGCGCGCAGCTTTGTGACAAATGAAGCGTTCTTTAGCTTTCTGAATAGTGCCCGAGCATTGGTTTCTGGCTTGCACGAAGCGGTTGCGGGATGATGGATTGGGTGAGTGGCGCAACGACGGAGTGCTGAGTTTTTAAAACGTACAGTACGGTTAGAAGCATGACCAAACCACTCGGGATCGTGGTTTTCCGGGTTTGGAGAAGTGTGGAATATAAAGATACATACTTACCATGTCATACATACATGTCTCCCTGGAACTTGCCATAGATGTGGAAATATCAGATTTAAAAGAACAATCTTTCCTGGGATAACAAGGCAGAAAGTCACGGAAACCGTCCCAGTTGGCTGAATCGTAACGCTAAAAGGTGCGTGTGGAGTTTGGTGGTGAATTGGAGTGAGAAAGGAAATGAGATAATGGTCCGATGAGCCTAATGGGGAAAGGGAAGTGATGTTGGAGAAAGAGGAGGGAATGGATGTGAGAATGAGGTCAAGGGTGTGGGCGCGGTCACCAATAAGATCAGGTTTGCGTGTGGGGAGGTTAACTGGTTGATCACAGCAAAGGCGTCGGCTTCGCGTCCCATGAACGTAGTGTCTGAGGAGTGCTTCAGCCATTCCTTGTTGTGGACATTGAAATCTCCGACAATGGTAATTTGGCTGTCAGAATCAGCCGCCATTATTGTCTCAATGTTGGAAGACGGAATATGAAAAATAGAAGAATCCCTGCTGCTCGGGGAGCGGTAAACAGTAAACAATAGTGGTTGAAAGACGGAAATCGAAGTTTCAGCTTCATAAGCTGCAGTTCACGGTTAGAGAAGTCTGAGTGATAAAGTCGAGAAGAAACGACAGAATAATGGATATAGGTGCAGACACCAGCCATAGAAAGAAAAGAAGAATGGAGGAAGTAATTAGGGAACTGGAGATAAGTAGTGTCTGACGAGGGGGAGATCTGTGTCTCCGTCAAAAATAAAGTCAAGGGGAAAAAGATTGTGAGGAAGTGGTGTACAGAATTAACGTTTCGAATTAAACTAAGAATGTTGGTGATTGCTATGGAGTGCTGTGATTTTGTAATTAGAGTGCGCATTAAGTGATTTCTGTAGGTTGTATCGAACGTATGTGGTGTGAGAGAAGATCGGCAACCCAATCCTGAGACTTGGAGTGGTAAACCACATAAGGTCTCAATAGGTTGAGCGTAGTAGTGAGCCGGGAGGCAGGAAGCCTGCCTACCACCGATGGGCCTCTGCTTCTCTTTACACGCTGCCCTACGGTCAGGTTCTTGTTAGAACAAAAGGCTTTGGAAAAGAATCCTAGTCGTTCTCCTGCTTAGTGGCTGGGACCCTAGACACCCATTCCCGCCGATATTGAGGCCTTTCGAGGCACGAGATGATGGCACTCGGAGGACGTCTGTGATTGTCTAAGGTGAAGATTCCTCGGCGAACGTCGTCGTTGCTGGTTGGCTGTTGCCAACGTGTTCTGGCAAAGATGGTCCAAGATAGGTTGGCACGTCTTGTGTGTTGTACGGACGAATCGTTGCAGCCGTAGTGTAATACAATGCGTATTTCGGGGTTGCAAACGCTGCTTTCAAGAAAACACAGATTCCGTCGGCACCACGGATGACGTAGGTTTGAGTTAGTCGTCCAAGCCTTCCGGATACGCGTTAACATTTATTCTCTCAGTCCTCTTCAGCCGAAACAACCCCGAGATAAATAAAGTGACTGGTCGCCCATGAACCTGAGGATAAGTGTAGCCTCTCGCCAGTGTTAAACTACGACCCTACATTTCGATAGTCACAACAAACGGCATGAGAATCTATGTTAAGTTATACAGGAAGTTTTAATCGTCTTGAGTGGAGTTGTCAGGATATTCCAAATCACAGAGTAGATCACCTGGGTAGAGCATAGAAGCTGGAGCTCGGCAATTTGCTAGAGAGCAGCTTCGAATTTGTGTCTTGCGAAACTGAGAAGGATGGGTGAACCCGGGCATCCCTGTCGGACTCCGCCTGTGCTGGCGAATCAAGGAGAGATGCGATCATAGATCTTTACGCGGACTGATGTTTTTCAGTAGACGGCTTTGAGAAGAATTGCGTACTTCTCTGTCACTGCTTCCTAACAGGCAAATCCAGAGAGCTGCTCTTTCAACTGAGTCAAACGCAGAACGTATGGCCAAAGAGACAACGATGGTTAGTCTAATGAAAGTTCGACTTTACTCGAGTATCGGGCGTAGCTTAAATATGTGATCAACGCAGCTCCATCCAGAGCTGAATCCACTTTGTTCTTCGCGGATATCTTCCTCATTTATCTAAATGAACCAGCGGAGGATCAACGATGTTAACACCATAGATGCGACTAATCTTTCGGTGATTGAGGCAGTCGTGGCTCGGGCTCTTTATCAAAAGAGATACGACGTCCACCAAACGCAATCCGAATAGAATGGATTCAGTATTTCAGACGTTTTGGAAACAGAAAGTTAGTTCTCGTACAAAGCTTGCACCACCGACTTTGAAATACGCCGGAGGGAGCTTATCTGTTCATACCACACACTGAAAGCGAACGAGTGTAGAAGATAAACACACACGAATACTTTTAGAGTTGCTAGGTTTCAGTACTAGATTTTGATCCAATGTCATTTGCCGAGTCCTTTTAGGGAAATTTCAAAAAGCTAAATCAAGGCGCGTTTGCGGCGTCCATAGATAAGGTTCATTGGAGAGCTACAGCAGAAATTCTCAGGAAGTAGTTCACGTCAATAATAGGATAACTGCGCGGCCCACCAGTGAAACATGTTTCACACACGTGAATCAAATTCAGTTTGTTGGTTTTGTTAGAGCGGACGGTAGTGTTTGCCAGAGTTGCCCTCTCCCCCTTTCCTATTAAGTATTGTCGTATATTTGATTCTAAAAACAGCACCGGTCCCCTTGCGGGGATAGCAACATCCATATGCTTCTAGATTTAAGTTTCAGTTTTCACGAAAATGAAGTGTGCACTTTCGTGCGCCGGCTTGATTGCAGTCTTTTGGTTGCCCATTTTGATAAAAGAGCAAACGAAGAGTGAAGTATTGAGAGCAGAATGAAAAACACTCAAACAGATGGCTCAGTGCCACTAACCACCGGTAACGTGATCTAAAGGTGCTCATCCAGGGAGCCTATCTATATCGACTTATATGACCGAGTCTCTAGGTAATGGTTTTCATACCGTCGTGCCAGGTGTTAATTTGACCTCCTCTGACTTTTATCCATCTACTACCTACCTCGGAAAACATCGCGCGCCGTGCCACCTCTTTTGTTCACTTGGGTAACACGTGTCTATGGAGTTCGACCACTTGCTCCAGTGGACGACCGCGATTACCAAAAAATCTGCGTCTAACCTCAGCATTACTTGTCCAGTTTCCCCACCAGACTCGTGCATTGCGGCTTGGAGAGCGGTGTTCGAACACCAATAATTTATTTTTAACTTGCTCCCGTAATGGTCAAGTTTCTGAACTATAAAGCAGCTCTGGCCGAACTGCTGCAGCATACACTCGATCCTTCATAATGATCATCGTCATTATCTTACAGCGAGTTACAGTGAAGCGTACTTTGCTGATCGCTGCCAAACTCGCGATGTACACAAAGCAAGTGATAAAGCACGAGATAGAAAGGGATGGGGCCTAATTGAAAGGGAGTCAAAGAAAGTGAAGCTCTATGGTCAACAAATAGAGTACGCAATCCAAGTATGCATACATACCTTTCCAAGTTTTTGGACCTTAAAAGAAATGATAACAAGAACTCCACTGCTGTCCGTTAGTCGTCATATCCTTCATTGTCTCCAGTCAACCAGTTGCAGAGTCTTTTGGACCCCGAGCTGGAACACAGGAGACACCGATTCCACCTAATCGCCCTGTGGATTTCTTCATGCTTCGTTTCCACGTCATCTGTTGACCCCCACAATGGATCTGCCAGAATCGGTTGCCTTGCTGGAAGCTTTCAAATCCAATCCTTCATATTCAAAGTAGGAGACAGCACACAAATCCCTCGGACGCCAGCTGATCAAGAGTCTGAGGAATGACCGCGAGGAGTGGTGGAAAGGAAAGTGTAGAGAGATGGAGAAGACTGCGGCTATTGGTAATAGTCGCAAACTTTTCCGAGCATAGGTCCAAGGAAAGCAGGTGTAAGTGAAGTAATTAAGGGATCCGACGGCACACTGATTCATATTCAGCAACGCCGTCTAGATCAATGGGTGGGACTTTTTAAGGCTCAGTGCAGCCGGCCTTCGTCAGCCCAAGACCTTATATGCGGTTCAACTGTGCAAATACTGCCAGTCCTCCATCTGAAATAGAGGTTACCCGAGAAATAGGCTATCTCAAAAGGTATAAAGCTTCCGGCCCCGACGGGCTGTCCCCACCGGTTTTTAAGAATGAAGGTTCAACCTTGGTTTCGAGTTTAACGAAACTCCTGGGTTCATTGTATGCAAGGGAACAGGCTCCAACTAAATAGTGGGAATCGGTGATCATACCGATTTCCGAGAAAGGTAACAGGTCCTCTTGTGAAAGCCTTAGCGGAATTAGTTTAATTAGCATTGCCTCTAAACTTCTCGCTGGTATCGTACTCCGCCGATTGTCTGCCGCTCGCGAAGAGTGCACACGTGAGAACCGGGATGGTTTTAGACCTGGTCGAGGTTGTATCGACCACATCTTCACTCTTCGTCAAATTCGAGAACACAGACACTCCTTTCGTAGACCCTTGAGCGGGCTTCGTCTTCTCCTGATGTGCGAAGGAAATATCTTGAGGACAGACCCGGCGCACTCAGGTGGCTTATAATACTAGGATCCGGAATTCGTGTCTCCGATACGCAACAGATATCAGTTTCTAGAGACTTCATTGGAAACGCAAGACACGCTTGTTGACTCACCTGCATAATAGTCCTCATGTTGAAAGCCCCCAGGTTAAGAGGTTGACGAGGCTTCAGAATCTGTACTTTATTTACAAGAAAACTATTTACAGTGCTATTTGGTAACGACCTTTGCCGAATGACGACCAAGTTGTCTGAGGGGATACCACGGGTCGGGCGAAGGGGTAAAGAGATAGGGTTGTG
>UZAN01053535.1:2226-16430 GCA_900618425.1 Echinostoma caproni
TTGTGCGAGCGTGTTTCCACCCTAACATAGTGAGAAGAGCTTTAAATGACCCTTCGAAATGCGAACTTCTGTGGGTGGTGACGGTTACCGGGCAGCCGTACGTTGCTATCCAACGCTCCAAAAATGGCTCAGCTGTCGTTTCGGATGAGCAATTAGGACGTGAAACTGCTTCTGAACAACGGGAGAAACGGTCAACGAAAGTCAGTAGATATGTGAAACCTCCTGACGGCGGTAGTGGGCCTAATAAATTGACGTGGATGTGCTGAAAACGGGCGGTTGGAGTATCGAAGGTGCCTAACGGGGNAAGGATACATGAATAATAAATAGCACTACAACAAACGTTGGAAAAATGCTACAGTAACCTAAAAAGATAGACTTGACACCTAGAAAGGACTACAAATGATCAAAAAAGATAGAACACATCCAGTGTTCAAACCGCGCGCGCTCAAGTCAGTTCAGTTCAGTTTTCACAGGACGAATATGGCTCTTGCCAATCGAGCGTAAGGTTCATTAGGTTGTCGGTGGATGGGAGTAGCTTCCAACACTGCGTGCAGTTCATTAGGTGTTTGTGGTCCTCTAAATTTAGCCCCGTTGCCAAGACGTTGACTCCTTCGGAGTATGCTGAAAGGGAGGAAATCAGACAAGGATATATCCTTGCCTCATTGGTTAGAGACCTCAAGTAAACATTCATTTGTATACACAGATCACGCGTGATAGGACAGTCAGTCTTGGAATAATTCTAACACTCAAGGTCATTTCAAAAGCTTCCATCTAAAGTAGAATTTATTTCTTAAGTTCCCACCCTAAATACTAACTTCTGGGACGTTGCTGACCAACATGCGTCCGGGGCCACCTTGAAGGCGTTACCATTGTCGCAGTTGACCACTTCTGCGGGTAACCTGTTAGACATAGGTATTTATTCTTTGGGATAATGATGTCCATGAATTCGTAAGTCTAACAACGGACGAGGTAACGAACCAAAGCAAACCGACTGATATCACGAAACCTCAAGGACCGTTGGATTGTAATGAACTGGAGAGTAGAGAGAGAAGCGCACAGGTAAGTGAGTGTGCAGAAAGTGAAAGTCAGCATACTGTGACCAGCGAGGTAATCTTGGTCCGGTAAAACAACAAGGTCCGCTAGATGGGAAAGGTACATGAGCGGAAAGGGTTGACACTGTCACTACAGAGCTCCCTCCCTAGAAGGCTAAGAAGAGCCTTCGATAAATGTGCGTTTGGGGTGCAGTCTTATTGTCTTTGGAAAATCGAGTAGATGACGCAAATGTCTAGTAGTCCGGTTGATGTGCAGATATTAGAACAAATAGATGTCTGCAGTCCGTCAAGGTTTCGCTACTTGCCCCTTTTTTAAACGAAAAAACGGATGTGTTGAAAACGGGTCCGTCACAACTGGGTACGGGCCAGTAAACAACTAACCGGAGCTGTCAGACAAAGGTCTTCGATACGTTCAAGATGCTGGATTGGTAGGTAGGTTGTGGGTGAGGGGAGGCAATTGAAGTTTTCCCTGTTGATTATGCTCTCCCATATGGTCGGTTTGTGTTCCCTTCTCCCCGGGTTATGTTTCTGGAACAGAAAAAGTACTTCGAAGCAGCTCTTGTTGGAGCTGATCGGTTACAGCAAACACAAATGCCAAGAATGAAAGAGAAAAAAATTATGTTGTTTTGTTTTTGTCATTTTTTTGTTTTCTTATGCAAAAAAGCTTATGAGATACAAATTAGGCATGAGGGATCAATTGAGGTGGATAAAACCTACTTGGAAGAGTGCTATATCAACACTGAAAACGAACTGGTTTACGGACTTCACGACCGCGGCGGTTGTGCTTCACCATTATCGATGGTGGTGTTGAGGAGTGGTTCTCTGTAGGTCTGGTTAGCGTGGGGTCTACCGACCGAGGATCTGCAGCTTCCATAGGTGTAATAAAAGTGGTGTCAGTTTCTAAAAACGTCGGTTTTAGTCGATCTAAACTAACGGATTCCCTTTTGCCGTTAAATTCTATCATGGCTTACGCATGATAATCTTATGCGGACCAGTGTATGGTGCCTGCAGAGGTGTGCGGATGCTATCTAAGTAAAGAAAAACGTGCGTGCAACGCGTAAGATCCTCCGGTACGTAAATGGATACTGTTTGCGGCCGTATGGTAGCAGNTTGTCTATGAAAACGCTCAACCAGGCCGTTGGCCGCTGGATGATATGTGACTGTGAGAGCGTGTTTGCACCCTAACATAGTGAGAAGAGCTTCAAATGACCCTGGGAAATGCGAGCCTCTTTCGGTGGTGGCGGTCACCGGGCAGCCATGCGTTGCTACCCAACGCTCCAAAATGCCCTAGCTGTCGTTTCGGTTGAGCAGTTAGGAAGTGAGACTGCTTGTGACCAACGGGAGAAACGGTCAACGCAAGTCATAAGATATGCGAAACCTCCTGACGGCGGTAGTGGGCTTACTAAATCGACGTGGATGTGCTGGAAACGGGCGGTTGGAGTATCAAAGGTACCTAACGGAGTCTTGGTGTGACGTAAGATCTTACAACGTTGACACTTTAAGCAGAAACGTGCCCATGTAGCTACATCGCGGTTCATCTTAGGCCAAACGAAACGTTCTGCTATGAGCTTGACAGAAGCTCGTATTCCTGGATAAGCTATGTTGTGCAAGACGGTGAAAACCTGTTTTCTGTACGTGTAACACTCCTGGGCGTGGCGTGCCCGTGGAGCCGTCGCAGAGTATGGTGGTACCTCTTGGAGTTGAAGGGAACTGTTACTTTTAAGAAACTCCATTTCCGAGTCGGCTGTTTTTTAAAGCCGCGAGTTGTCCAAGGTTGATGTAATCCGAGGTGATGAGATATATGCGCGAGAGTGCATCGGCGACGGGTTTGAACGCCCCTGAGATTTTTCTTATGTCCTCAGTAAACTGGGTGACATAATCTAAATGACGTGACTCTCTAGGAGAGTATCGGTCTAGGTTTGCCCATGCTGTGAAGATGAGTGGTTTATGATCCGTAAAGACAGTGAAATGGCGACATTCTATCGTGTGACGAAGGTGACGGATGGCTAGGCAAATGGCTAGGAGTCCGCGGCCAAATTTGTTGTAACGAGACTCAGCCGGTTGTAAACTTTTCGAGAAGAATGCTAAAGGTTGCCCTTCTTTGGCTACACTTGCTGTAATACGGCACCTACTGCTACGTTGGATGCGTTTGTGGTGAGTGCCAAAGGTGCGCCCGGTATGTGATGTGAATCCGGGGCTATGTTGGAGATAGCCTGTTTCAGTCCAGTGAAGGCTTTGCGGGCTTCGTCGGTGAACGAGAATTGTTGAGGTTTACCAAGCAGTAAATCGGTTGGGGGTTGCATGAGCTTTACGCAGTAGGGTAGGAAACGTTGATAAAAATTTATAAACCCATCAAAACGTCTGAGCTGTTTAATGGAAGTCGGCTCTGGGTATTCTAAAATAGTATTTATTTTGTCCTTAAGCGGAGAAATACCCGTGTTCGAGATCAAGTGACCTAGGAAATTCACGCTACGCTCGCCAAAAGAAAACTTTGGCGGAATAAATGGTGACACCATGTTGTGTCAGACGTGCGAATAGAGCGCGTATGTGTTGTTCGTGTTCCTCAGGCGTTGGACTCGCGACCAAAATGTCGTCTAAATAAACTGAGGTGTTGTCTAGACCTTAACATAGTTGGTCTATGAAACGCTGAAAAGTTTGAGCTGCGTTTCTCAAACCGCAGGGCATGCGCAGAAGCTCAAGGAGGCCAAAAGGCGTAGTCACAGAGGTTTTTGGGACATCCTGCGGGTGCACGAGGATTTGGTTATAAGCTCGAACGCGATCGATCTTCCTGAAAATCTTACACCCTCCTAAACTTGCTGTGGGGTCCTGGATGTGTGGTATTGGCTATCGGTCAAGCGTAGGAATGTTGTTTAGGACCCTGTAATCACCGCAAGAACGAAATTCTTCGGTGGACATTTTCGGAACCATGTGCTCATGGACTGGAAGAGGGCTGTATGATTCCGAGGTCTAACACATGGTGACATTCTGCCTGTGCTACTTAAAGTTTGTCTGGAGCTAGGCGTCCGGGAAGGAAGTAGACGGATGGACCTCGTGTGACAATGTGGTGCACTATGTCAGTGCTGACCTGTGGAAGAGTGTTCGACGGTTTACGTAACTCCGGGAATTCGGAGAGAACCGTGTGGAACCGATCTTCTTTTAGCGGTCGGTAGATGATGAGGTTGATGGATGTTTCGCGTGTCGGGACGCCTATTGCCTCCAGAGTTGTGAGACGGTCTACAAGCTTATGGCCTACGGGATCGACCATGAGGTTGAAATGGTGGAGGAAATCAATGCCAGTAATTGACTGCGGAAGGTCAGTGCTGATGAAAACCCATGGAAAACTACGGCGAATTCCGAGGTTCAGTGTGAGTGAACGCTCACCGTAAGCTTTGATTGGGGTTTGGTTCGCTGCGACCAACTCAACAGTCGATTAATGGCGCTGATCGATGATACGAGGGCGGACAATGCTAACCTGGGCACCGGTGTCGACTGGAAAACGTGTTCCAGTGACCTCGTCTATGAGGTGGAATAGGCGACTTGGCTTAGCTAAACCCGACACCGTCGCCGCCTAGGCCGGTCGGCTTAGGCGTTTCCCTGTTGTGATGACTTGTAGCTACAAGGTATTGTGCACCTTCGGGCTGCATCACCATATTGGCGATGGTACCAGCAAAAGTCCGAAGATATGTTTTGTGACGTAGGACGTCTCTGTCGACTATGGGATGGCGAACGGGAGGAGGAACGAGAGTGAGAGCTGGAACGCGAGCTAGAACGCTAGCGATCGCGGGAAATTTTAATTACGGCTACATGAATCATTAATTCGTCCAAGCGCCGATTCACTTGATCGTTTGCGTCCTTCCACCAATAATTCCTTGAGTCTGGGGATGCGCGCGTGACTGGTGGAGCCGACGAGGTGTATGCGCAAATGCTGTCGGCTACCTGCGTGAGGTCGTCTAGAGTAGCCTCATTCGCGAATACCCTAAGGAAGATCGCGACGTATTGTGACAGTGCTTGCATCCAACTAATGCGTAGCACGTTTTCGCTTACGTGTAAGCTGGAAGCCAGATTCCTCATATAGCTGAACACCTGTGTGGGAGTATGTAGCCCATTATCCCCTAGACGAAGTCCTTTCAATAGCTCTTTGAGACGGTTGTCCTCCATCATGCTGAAACGGTTGATGATTGCATCATTTAATGAGTCATAAGGTCTTTCGGGTGGAGGATTGCAAACTACTTCCTTTAAGCCAGGACTCATAGAGCGTGGGATATGTCCCACGAATTGTGTGAATTTGGTGACTTGATTGGTCACCTTGGCCAGCCGGAATTGTGCTTCCACCTGTGCTAACCAAAACTCGGATTCTTTGGCGATAAATTCCGGGATCAAAAGGACTAAGGAAGTGGAATAATGTAATAGTAACAAGGAAACTAAAATGCACGATATCTAAAAATGTAAGAAAAATCACTTCGGGGTCACCAATTTAGTTTCCGGGCTAATTATGTCCACGAATTCGTAAGTCTAACAACGGACGAGGTAACGAACCAAAGCAAACCGACTGATATCACGAAACCTCAAGGACCGTTGGATTGTAATGAGCTGAAGAGTAGAGAGAGAAGCGTACAGGTAAGTGAGTGTGCAGAAAGTGAAAGTCAGCATACTGTGACCAGCGAGGTAATCTTGGTCCGGTAAAACAACAAGGTCCGCTAGATGGGAAAGTTACATGAGTGGAAAAGATTGAAACTCTCACTACATGTGCATCACATTTTAATAAAACTTTTTTACATCCAGTACCACCACTTGTAGGTCATGTTTCCTCTCCAAACACACCTCCTACTCTGAGTAGCTCGGAGCGGTTGGTTGCGAGCTGTTTCTTTGATCCCAACAAAACCTCAGACGTATACTTTCACTCAGAGGAACCATCAGAAGTGCGTTTTCCTTTTCCAGAACCACAGTCACTCACGTCTTCGTGAACGAAAGAACACCATTGTAGCAGCGCTGTGGTGCTCCAAAGCTCATTGGTGCAAGAAAATGGTCTGCTCCTGGCTCCGCCGCAAGTTCTGTGACCTGTCCTGTTCGGAACTGAACTGAACGACTTTGAGCGCTCGGTTCAAATTTTTGACGTGATAAATTAGGTAGGCCAGAATTGATCTCCAACGCTGATTTTGAGATTCCACTTTTAACCATGGCTACAGGTGAACCATGGCGACACCCATGATGCTTGCTTGGCGCGGAATTTAAAAATGCGGAAACGATCTCCTTGAGTGTTCTATAGAAACATGATGAGGAAATCTAATGAAGCGTTCACATATCAAACGGGATAGGGTTATCAGATGTTTCCAGGCAAAATGTAATAAATAAATAAAAGAAAAAATGTGAAACGCATATAAAGATATAAATAGATGTTTATTTTTATAAATAGATGTCTATAAATTAAATATGTTATGTAGCACATTATTTTTAATTGCCTTATTTTTAGGAAAAACGAAATTCTTTCAAATTATGGACATTATAGTAAAAACATTAATGGATACGCTCTTTTAATGCTCAGTAGCTATTGACAATAGTCTCCATGTTGATGCAGGTTACAAGGTTCAAGAACAATGCATTGAAACTGTTGTTGAAGATGAATACGGCAAATAGTGTCCAAATAAATGGAATGGTATTATGTGAAAAATGTAACAAGCAGTAAAATAAAGTATGGAAAGTCGCGGTAATGAATTTATTAAGTTAAGTTAATTCATAGGTTAACTTTTTCATCAGATTACTTGTAAAGTAGCTTGCAATCTATTTAAGAAACGACATATGTATATGTTTCTAATCGTAAATAAGAATCCCACATATAAATATAAATAAAAATAATAATATAATATAATAATAATATATGTATATAAATATATATAAATCACATGATGCATCCAAAGAATCTATAGTGTTAAATGTATTACCAAAATTGCACGACGGTTACCGTTGAGTCACCTGAGAGTCACCGTTGCATACCCTTTAGAACAAGGTCGGTGACTGTCGGGGTAAATAAAGGAATATATATGTACAACACTGAACATCGTCCGCTGCATACGACGGACGAGTTGTACAACAGTAACCCCCTAGGTAATCATCATACCTCCATATATATCTATACCATGATGCAAATATCTACATTCCTATCTATATTCATGTGTAAATGAATATACATGTACCAGAGCAATCCCCTAGGTAGACGTATGTATGCATATACATCTATACGACATCCAACATCTTCCCTTTTTGTACACCAGCTGACTTGTACAAAAGCAACCCCTAGGTATACGTATGGACGCACGTCATAGGAGCAGTATACTCAACGCTCTTAACCCTATCAACACCTCCTGCTTCGATCAGAATTCGGTAGATACCATACGACTAAACGATAATAACGCCACACTCTGCGAAGTTTGTACCACCTTCCCATATGTTTGTACGCATGGAGGAGACCCATACGACAAACAACCCAACCCAAGCGCTTAAGGATAAATAACGAAAGAATTGAGTCGTACTGAAACAGGATGTGGTGGCCCCTTTGGGGCCGTTTTTCGTTCTCCCGCGGACGTCCATTAGGCACATACGCAATACACGCATATGTATCTCTCCTCTTCACGATATCCTGCGCACTGGTAGTGTCCATCCTTTGCATCGTTCGCATTGAACCCATTGTACAGCTTCATCCAAATCCATGCCCGGTTCATCTTTCCCACACACATTGCAGTGGATGCTTGATGTCGTTAGCATTGGCTGAATCTTCCTCCTTTTAGGCTGCAGACGGTATTGCTTGGATGTGACTGGTCGTATGCGTCTGAAGTCCGCCGATTGCAAAGGATCCACTGTGAATACCAAGTCATCATCATCCGTCGTTCTAAATTCAAAAAGGGGTTTCCTATTGGAACTATTGCCTAATGTACTCTGTTCTCTTGATGTAGACGGCATAGGTAAACAGGTCTCAACGGTTGAACTATCGTTTCCACTACTGTAGTTGACAGAGGAACAACTGAACTGTTTGTCCTTATTTACAAGGACCAATTCCTTTGTTCCTCGTTTTCTGCAATACAACTCCGGGTCTTGCCTCCTCCCTATCATCTGCGGTAGTCCACTTAACTTGTAATAAATTCCCCTAAATTTTTCATCCTCCAGAGATTGCAATGCTACAGCAATTTCATGACCCAAATCCTCACTTAACTTTATTTTCTCACAAGCCGTTAAGACCCGTTGGTTTGTTTTAACCTTATTGTAGTAAACCAGACTACAATGTTGTGAACCTGTTCTAGGTTCAGCTAACAACCAATGGGTAACGTTTACCACACCCAAATTGTAGCCGGTTGCCCTGGCCACTTTCAAAAAGTGAACACAAGGCAATTTCCACTGGCGACTGAATGAACAGTCACAGTGGTCTTTTGAAGTTATTGAAACTAGGTTAACCTTACCTTTACTGCTTGTAATTTCCCATTTTCCATTTCTATATAGCATTGTTTTAACCCTTGCAGCTCTTAAATGCTTGCATAGTGCTCCCCGTGCAAAGGATATGATCCTTTGCAACACTCCTTGCACCCAACGTAGGTCATCAGGCGCAGTATAAGTTGCACTGCACTGCTTACTAAGTCTATTTAAATGTGTCTTCCAAAGATCTTATTCGCTGTAAGATCTTCGAGAAGACTTCAACCAAGGATGACGATGGACGAAGGCCATCCTTGATATGCTTATTCTCAACATCCACTTTGTTAGTAATGAAACATCCTAGGAGTACGTGCTGACCAATTAGGTAATTCGCCCAGTGTGCCTTGTACGACAACCAGGCCCTTTCTATGTATCTATAAGGCTCACTATTTCGGGTTAATATTGCATTCAAAAAACGATTAAACTTATTTTCAGTGTTTGCGAACACCAGGTTTCGCATTCACTGAAATAAACCTAATTTCTCCGTTGGCCCCACACCAACTAACTGATTACACATCTGCTTCATATCTTTCAGAATATGAAACCTACAGAATACCACAGAAGCATTAGGGAAGTGACACCGGAATGCATTGTATTGCGCTAGACTGCGATCTACAACTACGATTGACGTACGACGTGTTTCTGGTAACATGTCCATCATGAAAGACAGAGCACCTTCATGACTAAAACTACTTTCATTGAAGAGAATAGCGTAGAAAAAACTGCGCCCTAAACCAGTCTCATCTATTGACATAGCACGCCACAATACGTAACCATCACAATTCAGTTGGTGGGTGGCATCTTCTAGGATAACGTTTAAGAAACGTTTTTCCAGCTCTCTAACTGAACTCGGTATGAAGTACAAGCATTTTACCATGCCCTCATCATAACCTATATGCACTACACCTTTATCTTTCAATATATTGCGAACGCGTACTGCGTCAGTTGGCATATCCTTTTGGGACCATCTGTGACCAATCGATCGCAGATCCTCAGTATTTATTCGTCGTTTGTACGTCTTGAAGACGTACTGACGCAATTCCTCGTTATGTTTGAAATTACCCATTAAGTCATACAAATCCCCCCTTGATCAGATGTCAACTTACGATTCCTAACGTAGAACGACGGATTACCTAAATTGAAACTATGACTATGGTTCATTGACCACTTTGCGACACGGTAAACTCCATCCACATAACGCACGGTCACGTGCGCAGGACATTGAAAGTTCGGGTATCTAAACAAAATTAGACAGTATATTATTTTATTTGGCAATTACAACAATTTAGCTGCTTCCGTTAGTCCCATCTTTTCTTTGTCTATGGACACAGCAGTATTTGATGTAATAATAAGGCACTCCAGGTGGCAGCTCGCGTCCATATTCCTTAAACCAAGCGGCACGTGTTTTGAATTATAAGTATAAAATTGAGTACAGATGTAACTCCCGAATAGATCAACGAGCGACGCGTAGCCGAAATTGGATCCCAAAGCGTCAACAAAACGAACGATCCGGCAAATTTCTACGGTATTGCATTATTAAACGATCGAATAAGTAAATAAAAACTGTATCAACCTCAAAGTGATCTCGAAACAACTTGAAAACAAGAGCCAAGTGTTACTGTGAGCGTAATTCAACAAATCTGAATGGAAGAAAATGAGCCTGGGTAAGAATAGCACGCTCACCGTCACGCTGCACACGAACGAGCCAAATGTGAGCGCTCAAGTCGCGATTAAAACAAGTAGGATAAAAATTGAAGCAGATAAACAAAAAAGGTCAAATGGTAGAATTGATGTGTAAATATACAAGGGGAGTGGAACGTCAAATGTCTATATGTATGCGAGTCAGGATGATGTTTGGTGAATGGAATGTAAAATTCACGAAATGTGGCACCGAGATGGAATGGCTGGGCTTTACAGGAAGGATTTTCACAGATGAATCAAAACAACAGGTAGCCAAATGAAAGTCACGAAAGTCCTCCGAAAAGTGATCCAAAGACTCATATGAGTCTTTTATCCAACGTTTGAAGTTGGAGGAATCGTCCACGGAATTCATCGATTACTGAGCAGTATGAGTCAACAAGCAGAACACAAAACACAGGAATGCGGTGGGGGCAGCGATATTAGTTGTATCTATATGGAGTGACATTTTATACTGCGCGATAAACGGCTGCTATATTTTTGGCTCATATAAACA
This sequence comes from Echinostoma caproni, assembly GCA_900618425.1. Taxonomy (NCBI): domain Eukaryota; kingdom Metazoa; phylum Platyhelminthes; class Trematoda; order Plagiorchiida; family Echinostomatidae; genus Echinostoma; species Echinostoma caproni. The sequence continues at coordinate 12,931 of UZAN01053535.1, forward strand.
ACATATCGACACTGCGACCAGCCACTGACTCCATTGGCCACTGACCGGGGATTATATGTCTAAACATACATGATGCACAATGAACATTCCCAATCCAATCTGTTAGATCACTTCTACACAGGGCTTTGGAGATCAATTTCGTTGTACCGTGATAAATTATAGTTTTCTAATTACAAACGGCTGTGAGTTAAAGCCGCTGAAACCGCTGCTAATTGTGTAAAAGTCCGTAAACTCACTAATCAAAAATATTCGGTAAGTCTTCGGGGGCTAAATTTTGAAATCAGTGATTTCATTGCGCAAGACGTTTTACATAGAGAAAACAGCTGCACGTTGCAAGCTTCCGCAATGGCCAACTCAGGTTGCTGTGGAGCTCTTAAGTTTCAATAAATAGTCTCTAGCGGTACTCAGTGTTCTGTGACCTGCCCTGTCACGGTTTGAAATTAGACGTGGAGCCCGAAAAAGGAGAAAGTCCAAGGAAACGGCAACTTGGTCGTTTTCGATTCACGGATACGTATATTTCTACCTTGGGGGATTCGCCAACTTGGGACCTTCGTAGTGACGACAAATAATCACAGGTGAGTTGCACTGTATGATTCGGGAAGGCCAATCACCTCTGGGACGTTGGTTTAGGCTATCTTTATCTAAAATCAAATATTGTGTCTTACCGTTCTCTCTCTTGATCATTGTTTCCGTTTTTCTGTTCTCTTAGTTAGTCTTTTATAGTATCGATTTCTCACTCTTAGCTCTCAGTTTTATTCACTCCTATAAGTTTCTGTCGATAAATACTCATTGGTGAAAGTAGCTCGAGTAGCGACCCCCAGGCTATCCAACAGGCCTTCCCTCACCCACAAGAGAAATAGTGAGAGTAAATGTGGGGACACGAAGTGCCGTTCGGTGCAGTGGAGGAAGGTATACAATGTAACATGTGCTGCGTTTGGTATCACATCAAATGCAGTGGGCTATCCGAAGCGTGCTATGGAAGGTATAAAAATTTCATAAGCCTAAATTGGGACTGCGTCCCATGTAGGACACATATAAAGAACTTAGTCCAACTAGAGCAGAGGGTTGAAGGGAAATGTGAAGGAATGAGCAGCGTCAAAGATATCAAGGAAAAAGAGGCAAACAAAGAAGCCTCCAGTACTCCTATCAGAAGTACCACCTTGAGCCCTAGAGAGGATAGTAAGAGTGAGTCGTCACCGAAGTCCCTTAATAATCATGCAGTAAACCCTGAAACGGTTCTAACAACTGGAACTGCTGATGAACCAGTGAAGGAACAGAAGAGGAGAAGAAACCCTAAGAAGCTACTAGGCACGCCTAAAACTAAGACACCAAGCTATGCGCATCCTCAGGACATAGGGAACCAATCTCCAAAAGTAATGGTCTCCGAACTAGTGGCTCGCCTCGTCGCAGTAGAGCAGGTAAACAGGAGGTTAGAGGTTGAGCTAACCCAAATCAAGAAGTCAAGTAACATAGCACTTGGCAGGAATAGAAATTTGGTAATACATGGTATCTTGGAGCTCACAATGGAAGAAGGCAGACAAAGGGACCGGGCAATGAGGTACCACATTGTCAGCTTGTTAAGAATAGTGGAACTACCAGGATACATAGCCATCAAAAGAGTCCTGCGCCTGTGACGGTGGACAGGGATGGGAACGGAGCAGGGCAAATCCCCCAGGACTGTCCTTGTTGAATTCGCAAACCCCAGACATCGTGACTGGTTTTTGCAATCCTCTGGAAAGATAGGTCTTAGCACGAGAGGTCAAGTGACTATCCGACTACATGAGGCGGCCCACGGGAAAGCCCACGTATTCTCAAGTTCACCCAACTCGCCCGGCTTTAACACAGCGCGAATGGGTCAGCTTCAAGTTCAGGTCCAGCGACTGGGGTCTACTTTGCATCAGAGCCCCGAGGAGACACCGAGAGATCAGACAGGAAAATGTACCACCACCTATGGCAGACCCAGTTTATTCACCTCACCGAGCAGCCTACCGGGAGGCCAATTTCCAGAAAGAAATAGGAACAGCGACAACATGATCACAAAAAACGGATGGGGAGCTCGGGTCTAAGGCCCGAGCGACCGACCACTCCCACGAGGTGAAGGGGATCAAGGTTGAAGTCGGAACTAGGGGTGTGGTACACAAATGCCACAAGTATAGGAAACAAATGGCCCGAACTAAGAGCACTGGCAAGCCAAGATGACGTGATAATAATCACAGAATCATGGCTGTGACCTAGTGACGACATTAGTAACTTAAGCCCACCCAACTATATTCCCAGCAGAGTGGATCGCCAGAATGGACGGGCCGGAGGGGGAGTACTGATACTCGTAGCCGCCCAGCACAGCCAACATGAAGGGCGTCACCACAACACCCCGAATGTACAAGCAGTGTAGGTGATTGTATAAGCTGTGCAAAACCGGCTATCCGTCATCGGTGTCTATAGGAGCCCGTCGGCCACCATAGAGGAGAATCAGTTACTGCTACAGCTGTTAACTGAACAGGCTAGATATAGTGACCGGGTGTTGTTAGTAGGAGACTTCAACGCTCCGGAAATCGATTGGACCACCAAAACAGCCCCACTGGGAACATTCGGGGAAAGGCTACTTGAAATGTTGCATCGTAGGGCCCTGATCCAACATGTGACGGCGAGACCAGATGGAGGTTCGGGCAAACAGCTTCTACCCTAGACCTAGTGTTCCCCAATGAGGTGCGGGGAATTGTTGTAGAAGACCCGTTGGGTAAAATCGACCACGGGGTTATAAGGATGAGGATTAGAATGCAGGGACTACCTGCTCCTGACAAACTGCGGTGTCAATGGAACAAGATAGACACCGGAGACCTGCTGCGTAGGGCGTGCCGGCTAAACTGGTTGGCTGAGCGTGCTTAAGAAAGTGTGCAAGACCAGTGGGAGCGCGTGAAGGGCAACCTGCTGGAGCTGATCAATCAGGTAGCACCCGAAAAAGGGTAAGACGCCGTGGCAAACTACCATGGTGGAGGGCGCGAGTCGACAAAGCGATGCGGCGCAAAAAGAAGGCGTGGCAGCGCTATCGAACCTCGGAGGTTTTCGCGCCCACGTAAGGTACAAGGTGGTAAGGTGTGAGGCCACTAGAGTCCAGAATGAGTGCAGAAAATGATATGAAGAACGCTTGGCTGTCAACACCAAACAGAACCCTAAGGCGTACTTCAACCATGTGCAGTCCAAGAGTACCCTTAGGAAGGAAGTGGGCAAGATAGTTGACGCGAGGGGAAACCAAACTTGGTCCAACCAAAAGAAGGCGGGAGCCCTCCTCAACTACTTCCAGAAGGTGTACAGACCAGACAGCGGTAGACCAGAGCCTCCACTCGACAATAATGAGAGAACTATTATGCTTGACGTGGTGACCTCTGAAGATGAAGTGCATCGGGTCTTAAGGGAGCTCATTCCAACCAAGGCAGCAGGGCCAGATGGCATTCAACCCGCTATTTTGAGACCATTGGCTGACCACTTGGCTGAGCCTCTTG